>JAMWET010001436.1:12500-72500 GCA_024036415.1 Prochilodus magdalenae | reverse complement strand
AGAGAGAGAGAGAGGAAAAGAGGGAAGGATGTCCCCGTGGGTCACATTTGACCTCCTCTAATCCTCCCAGCTAGCGCAATCATTGTTGATGGCTGAAGGACAAGCCTTTCATGGTTGTGCTCAGTCTCTTTCCCATAGTAGCTGTGACTCCTTTTGTGCAGAGAAGCCTTTGAGCTAATCCCTAAACCATCCCTACAGCCATGGCCTGGCCCAAAATTCCAGTTTATACAGTTGCTTCTCTCCAATTAGCCAAGGCACGTTTGTGGTGATGTGGTTTCTGACATGCTAGTAGCAAATAGCGACCAAAAAAGCGCTGCCTGGCTAAAAGCGGTAGCCATCTTGAACTGTCGGAGATGTGTAGGTCTATGGCTTTTATAGGGGATTGAACGCCATACAGTTTCCCAAACCCTGTTGGTGTATTTGAGGTTCCCCGACATCTTGTGGTTTGGATTTAGCATTGAGGACCATGTGTCTCCAGCCGGGGCTAAAGAAGCTAAATCCAGGCACCGGGTTTGCCTCCGTCTAGAGCAGGAAGCGAAGGTGTGTAGACGTTTGATTGAACTAGGCTATTGCAGGGCTTCTCAACACGGACTGTTTGGTACCGTAGGTGTAAATCCTCTTACTGTCCTTGTTCCGATCAGCATGCAAAAAAAAGGGCTTCGTGTTTTGGCGACCCCTTCCTCTGCTGGCTTGGTCACGGGTCAGGAAAACAGCATGGCTGATTTCACACGATGGCGGTCAGGACGGGGGAAACGGCTGAACTCGCCTCCTGTGACAGATACACAAGCAGAATCTTGCGTCTGACTGAGTCATATGTGCTGGGACATATTTCTGCCGGAGATGAATGACATTACGGTTCTACGGCCTTGTGCAGGATTTGTGGGAGGCCTGCCCCGCGGGCTCTTCAGCGATAACGGCCTCCGTTTTGTCTTCGTTTGGCTTAAAGAGGGATTAGACCCCCTCCATGAGCAGACAGCTAGAACGTATATGTAAGTACACCTATTTAGGAGGTAAAGAAATACAGGGCCGTGTTTCCCACAGGTCTGAAACAGTCCTGTATCTGGATATAGCGTCATGTGAAGGCATGTTCACCTCGCTTAGATGTGAAGAGTCGGCTAAACAAATGGGGTAAATAGAGACACCATGTGCGGTTATGTACTCATAGAATATCTAAAATATACTGGCTTTAAAATTTAAATTGGATGATGTTAGGTAGTGATCTGTATACCTCTAGATTAAAGCCTGCACAATTCCTAGTTGTAGACAATCGGCCAAGACCAGTTTGCTATCTGACCTTCAGCTTTAGTGTAGCACTGAGGCTAATGGAGCTAACAAGCTTATGTCCCACCAATTAGCATCTATCAAACTGTACCCCCAAAGCAGCTTTAACACTGAACATGGTGTCCACTGTACTCACCACTCATATCATAAGATCCATACCGCTAGCAGTTAGCACAATGCTAACCAGTTTCCGATACAGCCAGCAGCAGGAAGTACCCAACATGCCTACTGCTTTCCGATTGGCTTTGTCAAGACTCGGCTGCCTTTTGCCGAGGCATACTCCGTACTCTGGAAGATCGCGTCTGAGATGTGCCTGCCATGGAACATGTTTGAAAGTGAAGCAGTGTCCTCACTCGCATGCATCGGACTGCATTGTTAAGCGATCACTGATGGACTGTAGTCAGGTAAAAGGCCGAATTTCATCAAAGACCCTCTCACATCAAAGAACCGGTCAGGCGGTCCAGATGTGGTGGAGGCCTTCCCTGGCACAGTTCCGAGGAGAATTCCCTGTAGACTGGAATTGTATCCACTGCTGGTAGACCCGTATGACCGTACGCTTCCACACACCTGCAGATTCAGCTACTTCCTTCACACTATGGTCTTTGGCCACGCCCACATGCAGTCCCTCCTTTTAGCCAATCGGTAACATCTGCTCTGGAGCCATTTTCCACACATGGAACGAGACATTCCCTGCACTGTAGCACCTCTTCCCAATCTATGGATCCCGTCACTCACACCCTGCAGGGATTTATAGCTCCATCATCCTCGTGCAGCGCCACCTGCAGGAGCCTGAAGGTACTACCACCTTAAACACAGGAGGGGACCCATAGTTTGTCTAGCGAGTTATTTCATTACCTATGAAATGATGTAATCTTGTACTGTTGGAACTCTGCCAGCCCCTGGCATTGCTCGGCCTCGTCAACATGCCATGCCTTCTTGGCGCGCACCATGTAAAACAAGGCTCTTTGATGTGGATGTACAGTAAAATGCTCTGACTCAGACAAAGCCAAGGTCCTTATATGAGAACTGTCCCCTCCGGGCCGGAATGCTTACGAGCGCCCATGATCTTCCAAATGGGAGGACTTTATGGAAAACCGGGGCAGTTTGATGGGATTAATTAATTCTTGGTGGAAAAGTATTTGCTGCCCGAGGGGGAGTATGTACACATCATGTGGTGGATGTGCAGCGGCGCTGACAGTATGTTTGCTGGGCCTTATTGGGCTGGGGAAAGTCACGGCAGCGCCGCTAACTCCAGCAGACAGGCTTTGATTGTAGGGCCATTGTGAACACGAAGGCTTTTACATACTACTCTGCCTGGATTTCTTCATAGAGCCGTGTTGGAATTGGCCTGGTTCCTGAGCAAATACATGCCAAGTGGGCTTAAGAGTATATTACTGGTGCAGACGTCGCACCTAAGCCGCGGAGGAGGGTGTAGTCTTGTCCTGCTGAATGGAGTTTTGCTGGAGCGAGGAAAGAGAATGTGTTTTACATGGTACATGGTGTGGAAAATCTGGCCTGTGTGCCGTTTAACTAAAGGAGGTCCGTTGTTAAAATCACAACCCTAAAGCAAACAGCCACCACAGTGCAATAAATAATCTCGGACCAGTCTGAGTTGCTGTAGCGTAAATACAGAGGCCTTTTATTCGGTTCTGGTTGGTGTAGCACAGTGAGCATAGTAGCATTATTTGAGTTATCACCACCCTTTGCAAATAAGTGTCCTTGGGCAAACTCCCAACACTACAGTAAAGCAGCATGGCTTTCTTTATTCTGTTTAGCAAGCTCGACGAATGAACCAAGTGTTCAGAGCGCTCCTAAGACAGACAGTCTGGGCCGATTCAGGATGTGGACTAACGTTACAGAGACCCGTTTGCATGAGGAGAATGCGATTAGCCTGATGAGCTTCTCCGGGAACGCTTCGTTCACACTAGCAGGCAACAGAGCAATAGCCGTCCAGTCATTTCCTAAAGGAGTACACAGTTTGTAGCGTCAAGCAGCTCGGGAACAGAGCGCTATGCTAGCATGCTAACCGGCAAATAACGCTAGCCACAAATACAGGCAGTAGGGTTTCCATGCACATTCCTTGGTCAATAACAACCCTAGGTTCACACCAGGTGGTGACAGAGCAACAGGTGACCAGTCATTTCTTGTTGGTGTACACAATCTGTTGCCATGGCGACACCGTCTAGTAGTAGACACGGAGGAGTCGAGGTCCCACAACTTCCGCTCTCTGAACTTTTAGTTCCTACCAGCATTTGGCGTTCCGGTTCCCAGCCGTGTGGCGGTAAACATGGAGAAGCTCATAACCACCGTCTCCTCTTTCCCCAGTTCATATGACGCGTCTTTCTACATATACGTCAGTAGAGAAATGACGTGTGGTAGAGAGTGAAGGATACTGTTGGGGACTCTGGTGAATTAGGTCACTCAACAGTTAGCTAGATAAGCCAGCATGCTAATCAGTCAATAAAGCTAGCCATGAATGCAGTCTGCTAAGTTTCCATGCTAATTTGTCAGTAATATGTGGTTTTTAAAACTAGCTAGCTTTCCTGGACCTTCTACTCGTCTACATGAGACAACACGAGCGACCTCCAACACCCACAAGAGACAAACTTGGGGCAACGTAAGAGAGCGAGGTGAGAACCTGAGCTGTCATGCTGCACTCGTCTTCTGACCGTTAGCATAGTGACTGACATTTGATGATGCTGCCATGCAGCGAGCTCTGGCCTACGCCAGGACGTTACGGCCAGTGCCAGCATCTCAGAGATGATCAGTTGAAGGGGATGAACACAAGCTCTGGATCTCTGGTGAAAGGTTAGGTGAGTGTGAGCCATGCAGTCTTTCAGAGTACTGATCCTGCATGTTAGCACGTTAGCAATGAGCCTCCATAGGCGATACCGTGTCTGTTCCACACCCGGATCTTCTAATGGGCCGCACTAGCAGCTCATTCCAAGCATGTGACGGTGGGTGAGTCCATCATTCAGGTGCGAGGACAGAGCCGCTGATTTACTAGCTGGCGGTAATGCATGGCAGCTGCTGCAGGGCGTTTTCTATCTGTCTGTGTTTGTCTTCTGCCAAACAGGCGCAGGCCCCGAGTGCGAGAAGGTGCCTACAGTCCGAAACTGTTTCTCCCAAAGATTTACGACCCTCCACTTCACCAGCTCCCTCACACAAAACCTTCTAATTATTCACAGAATATCAACAACTTGACGGCCGGAGCCGATGTGTTTCACCGGGGCACCCTCGTAAATATCCGTGTTCTTAAAGTAAGGGTACTGTAGCTTCAGGTCATGTGTTTATAGGCAGCCCCACACCTTGGCGAAACACGGAACGCTGTCTTACATGAAGTGGGAGGAATGAGGTATCAAGCTGAGTACTCTGAGCCCTTCTTCCGGGTTCTCAGAGTCCTTCTTCCCCTGACGGAGAAACAGACGGGATGTTTACGTAGTGTGGGCTCTACAACCGCTGGGATACCCTTCCCCTCATTCAGTGTTCAAACAAATCCACTACAGAACCGTGTGAGCCATTAACTCTGTGCAGCTTCAGTTGCTTGAAGCTTGGATGGGAATGTGTTGCACTCGATGTGTTGCATGCAACTCATGAAACCTGTTTCACGGAGTTGAGTTGCCCACAGTCATCTCTGCTTCATTAAAACTGGAGCCTATCAAAACACAGATCACGTATCGAGCTGAGCAACACACAGCTCCAAGTGACTGAGTTTACTGGATCAGTGGCTGACATAAGTGAGCCGCTCCCTGACTTTATGCAGGACATCTGGTGTGAGTTTCTCAAAGCTAACCCGTTACACTAATTAGCCCTAAAGCTAATAGCTGTTTAAAGGTGGATTAGATTAATCTATGTACCGGGCCTTTCAGGTCAGTGCGCTCTATACAGGTACCGGGCCTTTCAGGTCAATGCGCTCTATACAGGTACCGGGCCTTTCAGGTCAGTGCATTCTATACAGGTACCGGGCCTTTCAGGTCAGTGTGCTCTATACAGGTACCGGGCCTTTCAGGTCAATGCGCTCTATACAGGTACCGGGCCTTTCAGGTCAATGCGCTCTATACAGGTACCGGGCCTTTCAGGTCAATGCGCTCTATAGAGGTATCAGGTCTTTCTATACAGCGTTCTATGCAGGTACCGGGTCTTTCAGGTCAATGTGTCCTTTACAGGTACCGGGCCTTTCAGGTCAGTGCGCTCTATACAGGTACCGGGCCTTTCAGGTCAGTGCGCTCTATACAGGTACCGGGCCTTTCAGGTCAGTGCGCTCTATACAGGTACCGGGCCTTTCAGGTCAGTGCGCTCTATACAGGTACCGGGCCTTTCAGGTCAGTGCGCTCTATACAGGTACCGGGCCTTTCAGGTCAATGCACACTATACAGGTACCGGGCCTTTCAGGTCAGTGCACTCTATACAGGTACCGGGCCTTTCAGGTCAATGAGCTCTATACAGGTACCGGGCCTTTCAGGTCAGTGCGCTCTATCAGGTACAGTGCGGTCAGTGCGCTCTATACAGGTACCCGGCCTTTCAGGTCAGTGCGCTTTCACAGGTACCGGGTCTTTCAGGTCAGTGCATTCTATACAGGTACCGGGACTTTCAGGTCAGTGCGCTCTATACAGGTACCGGGCCTTTCAGGTCAGTGCGCTCTATACAGGTACCGGGCCTTTCAGGTCAGTGCGCTCTATACAGGTACCAGGTTTTTCAGGTCAGTGCGTTCTATACAGGTACCGGGTCTTTCAGGTCAGTGCATTCTATACAGGTACCGGGTCTTTCAGGTCAGTGCGCTATATACAGGTACCGGGCCTTTCAGGTCAGTGCGCTCTATACAGGTACCGGGCCTTTCAGGTCAATGCGCTCTATACAGGTACCGGATCTTTCAGGTCAATGCGCTCTATACAGGTACCGGGCCTTTCAGGTCAGTGCATTCTATACACGTACCGGGCCTTTCAGGTCAGTGCGCTCTATACAGGTACCGGGCCTTTCAGGTCAGTGCGCTCTATACAGGTACCGGGCCTTTCAGGTCAGTGCGCTCTATACAGGTACCGGGCCTTTCAGGTCAGTGCGTTCTATACAGGTACCGGGCCTTTCAGGTCAGTGCGTTCTATACAGGTACCGGGCCTTTCAGGTCAGTGCGCTCTATACAGGTATCGGGCCTTTCAGGTCAGTGCGTTCTATACAGGTACCGGGCCTTTCAGGTCAGTGCGCTCTATACAGGTACCGGGCCTTTCAGGTCAGTGCGCTCTATACAGGTACCGGGCCTTTCAGGTCAGTGCGCTCTATACAGGTACCGGGCCTTTCAGGTCAGTGCGCTCTATACAGGTACCGGGCCTTTCAGGTCAGTGCGCTCTATACAGGTACCGGGCCTTTCAGGTCAGTGCGCTCTATACAGGTACCGGGCCTTTCAGGTCAGTGCGCTCTATACAGGTACCGGGCCTTTCAGGTCAGTGCGTTCTATACAGGTACCGGGTCTTTCAGGTCAGTGCGCTCTATACAGGTACCGGGCCTTTCAGGTCAGTGCACTCTATACAGGTATCGGGCCTTTCAGGTCAGTGCGCTCTATACAGGTACCGGGCCTTTCAGGTCAGTGCACTCTATACAGGTATCGGGCCTTTCAGGTCAGTGCGCTCTATACAGGTACCGGGCCTTTCAGGTGAATGGGCTCTATACAGGTATCAGGTCTTTCTATACAGCGTTCTATGCAGGTAGCGGGTCTTTTAGATGGATGGATTCCATACAGGTAACTTTGCTGTAGTGCTGTGTGTATCGTCACGCTAAACCGCCAGTGCTAACCGCCAGCTGAGCGTGCCCACCACGTCGTGACACGTACCTCCATTCCGCAGGCGTGACTCACAGATTCTCGGTGCCATTCTCCGGCCAGTAATGTACGGTTTGTCACGGTTGGCGGAGCATTCGATGTTTAATCTGTGAGATATGTGGTTCCTGAAGGACCGCTCTCAAAACAGCGTGGAGGCTCCTGCGTTGTTTTGACAGCTCCTCCAGCCCCGTTAGGCTAACTTTGATCTGAAAAGGGCAGGAGCATGTGGTATTGATTGATTTTCTTTTTTTTTTAACTTTGCGCTTGACAGCACTTCGCTCTCTGATACTGATACAGTATCCAGCGGAGTCTATAACCGGCCAGAAGACCTCCGAGCTAGAAGGTGCTTAGGAAGGCGTGGAGAATTGTTACGTTCATGGTAGCTGGTCAAAATGTAATTACCTGTTTACTCACATGGAGAGCTATGTCCACATTTGATTTACAGTCTGCCGTGACAGCAGGTCAGTGCATAGAGCTTTTGGACGGAGGGTGCGTGGGCTCGTGAATTATAGGTAATGTAATTACAGATGAAACCAGGTTTAGTGTTTTACTCTGATAGCAATCAAAGGCGCCGTGCTACTGTATGTGGAGTCCTGGTGTCACTGACGGCATCTACACACATTGTCCCACTACACAGAGCCAGCGCCATGGAGACATGGTTCGAGGAGTGTGGTGTGGAGGAACAGAGCCCTTACCGCAGCCTCACTGAACGCCTTGGGGGATGTGGATAGTGACCAATGCACTTGTGACTGAATGGGCACAATGGACCCCCTCTGTAATCGTGTGGGAGGCCTTCCTTAAAGGAGCAGGGGCAGCTGCACATTAATGCTTATTGAATGGGACGTGCAGCAAACTCATTAAGGGGTGATGGTTGGGTGTCCACATACTTTTGGCCATCTACACTCATCATCAAACGAGTCGTTGCACAAATGGCACCCAGAAGGAATCTTGGTGTGTGGGTTTGACATGGTGAGACGTCTTATCTCTGTACCTGACTGACCCAACAGCTACGATGGCGGACCTTCAGCGAGCAGTGGTGTCCTCCATGAGTCCTCCTGTTAGTGCAGCACCATCGGCAGACGGCTGCACCACGCAGGACTACATGCACACAGACCGTTACCACGACTGTCCTTAACACCACGTCACCGTCACCAAAGACTGCAGTGGTGTCGTACCAGACTGTCATGGAGTGACTCAGAATGGCAGCGGGTCATCTTCAGTGACGAGTCCCGCTTTAGTCTTGGTGGAGACGCCCAACGAATCCGTGTGTGGAGGCACCGTGGTCAGCACCAAGATGAATGGTTTGTGGTCACACGTCCAGAAGGCTTGGTGTCCCTCCACCTCCACCCCTACCGCACCATCTGCAGGAACTGTGTGAGGATGTTCAAGCTGCATGGGATGGATTATCACAGGACTCCATCAGGAACCTCTACAGCTCCATACCGAGACGTCTGGCGTGTTGGGTTAGCGAACACGGCGGCCCGACGCCATACTGAGAGACAGACTTCTGTATGTGTAGCTCAATAAATATTGATCATATCAGTCTAAATTTATCATCAGTTATTGATCCTGGTCTCCTTTATCTTCCTTCCCCACACACCTGCACTCCTGCACCTCCTCCTGGGAGCAGCTGTTGTTTGAAGATGAGTGTGTACATCTACTAATCCAGTGGAGATAAACTGATCCTCTTATGAGACGTACCCTTATAGGGTTCTTACGTTACGACGATGATGTCATTAATTTGCAGTGCCTAAGTCGTACCCTTCATCCGTAGTCCTCGAGCTCCCTCTCCGTAGAGCCCGGAGCAGAAGATTGGTCTTTTGAGCAGGTTCGAGTGTGGTCGCTTGAGTAGGTCGGCATTTGCATGAGGCTCGCTTCTCGGCGTCTTTGGTGCCCTTTGTAGGAAAAAGGTTATCTTAATAATTGCGAGGCGCGGCGCTGTGAAGTTGATAAATGAAGCCGAGCGCAGTTTAGATTTCTGTGAGCGTAAAAGTCTAAACAAATGGTGGTCACGGGGTGAGGGTTAAACTCTGTGGGTGGACTGTTTATCCTCTGACGCTAAAGCGAGAGCCTCGGTTATTTCTCAGCCGCGATCATTTGAGCTGTTTGACATTCTTCCCGTGTCGGAATCAGCCTCCGAGGCACCATATCTTAATAAACAGGAAACAATAAACTCTGAAGTGCCGTTTCTTACCGGTGCTTCAAAGCGACTCTTGGGCAATAAGAGAGATGCATTGTTTGACAAGCACTGTAGAGCACATCTTTACTCTAATGCAGGAAACGCAATGTTTCGCCTATACTAATACAATATATATGTGTGTGTGTGTGTGTGTGTGTGTGTGTATGTGCATTTATAGTGTGTGTGTGGTTTGTGTGTGTGTGTATGTGTGTATGGTGTGTGTGTGGTGTGTATATGACTGTGTGTGTATGTGCGTTTATAGTGTGTATGGTGTGTGTGTGGTGTGTATATGACTGTGTGTGTGTATATGTGCGTTTATAGTGTGTAGTGTGTATGTGTGTGTGTATGGTGTGTGTGTGTATGACTGTGTGTATGAGTGTGTGACTGTCTGAGTGTGTGTGTGTGTGTCTGTGTGTGTGAGAGTGTGTGTGTGTGTGTGTGTGAGAGTGTGTGTGTGTGTCTGTGTGTGTGAGAGTGTGTGTGTGTGTGTGTGTGTGTGTGAGTGAGTGAGTGAGTGTGTGTGTGTATGGAGTGTGTGTGTGTGGGTGAGTGAGTGAGTGAGTGTGTGTGTGTAAGTGAGAGTGTGTGTGTGTGTGTGTGTGTGTGTGTCTGTGTGTGTGAGAGTGTGTGTGTGTGTGAGTGTCTGTGTGTGTGTGTGACTACTGTGACAGTGTTGAGTGAGTGTGTGGTGTCAACTGTTTTAAACAGTTTTCCGTGTGTCTAGAAAATTCCTGTCAGTGTAAGTGAGAGTCCAGTGTGTGTACTGTGAACTGTGAACGTATCGTGACAATAGAGAACTCTTCAGAACATCAGTGTCCTGACCAGCAGAGGGTAGGCAGACCATCAGCCACTTCCTGTACACTGTAGACCTGAGGAGTAAGAGAACACACGTTGAACCTGGGAACAAGAACAAATTTCTTTTATACCATTATTAATAATGCGGTTATTAACCACTACATAGTACCAGGTGTTGTCTGCCTGTGTGAGTGAGTAATACCTGTGTGTACCTGAAGAGGTGTTGTGTGAGTTGCTGTAGAGCTGTCATCCATGTGGAATCAGTCCAACATCTATACTGTTATGTACACTACTGTACATCTTCAGCCCCGACGGCGTATCCTAAAACAGTTTTCCAGAGTTCTAGAAAATTCCTGAAGGTGCTGCTCCTGTTAGATCATTTGAGAGCAGGTAGCCAATGAGAGGCGGTGAACGTATCGTGACAATAGATAAACTCTTCATCTAGACAGGTGAGGACTGAGGACAGAGGGTAGGTCAGGTGATCAGCCACTTCCTGTACACTGTAGACCTAAGGAGTTTAGAGAACACACGTTAAACCTGGGAACAAGAACAAATACACATTTATACCATTATTAATAATGCTGTTATTAACCACTGCATAGTACCAGGTGTTGTCTGCCTGTATAGTAATACCACTGTGTACCTGAAGGGGTGATAGTGAGTTGCTGTAGAGCTGTAGGTGTGGAATCAGTCCAACATGAGAGGATGGAGAGGTAGCTCTGCTGCCCCGACGGCGTTTCCTAACCTCTTATCAGACATGCTGAAGGTGCTGCTCCTGGTTAGATCATTTGAGAGCAGGTAGCCAATGAGAGGCGGTGAACATTAGGTGGTCCTGATAAACTTTCATCTAGACAGGTGAGGACTGAGGACTGTGTAGGGTCTGGTGATGGCTTGCCCCCGATCGCTTAGGAGTACGAGTTACTGACGGATTGTCGTTTGTCTGGTGGTGCTGGCAGGTTTACCGGGTCTTCCAGGTGGTTGTTAGGAATCTGATTTTCCCTGTAGCTTCTGTTTCTGTATAATCACATGTCTAATCGTCTCACAGATGACTACACTTGCCTGACCTTATGAGCTTAAGGCCAACAGAGAAAGATCCAGCAGCGGTGGCGGATGTATCAGGTTGCAGTAAGCATGGAGGAACGCACGGTTCCCACATAGCTGCAGCTGTCTCACACACGCGCACACACACACTCACTCTCACACACACACACACATAGACAAACATCACACTCACACACACACACACAAAACACACACACACACACACACACACACACACACACACACACACACACACACACACACACACACACACACACATCATACACACACACATCATACACACTCACACACACACACACACACACACACATCATACACACACATCATACACACACACACATACACACACACACACACATACACACACACACACACGCACACACACACACACATCATACACACAGAAGAAAAAAGAACATGATGATGAAAGGTTTCCTGGGGTCGAGTGAAATTTGAAATCGCGTTAGAGAAGAGGTTGTTACGTGGCTTTTGTGTGAACAAGTGTTTCTTTGTAAGGCCGGCCTTGGCGCTCGCTGGGAGCCAGTAAGACAGCAGCACCTGATACGTTTCAGCGCGCCAGATGATAAAACGGTTGGGTTCTCTCAATGGACAGCACTGTCATTCATAATCCGCCACCCCAATTCATTTAGATAATTAGAACGCGGCTTGTTTTTATGACAGCCGTGGCGGCGGCGCTGGCAGGGACGCTGCGGAACTAATCTCGTTGAGGACGGCATCTGTTTGGTGCGGAGTGGAGAGGGGGCCGTGTGCGGCGGAAAGTATTTCCTTTCGTGTTTGTGTGTATTTTCTTTTCCCCTTCTTCTTAGGGCCGGACGGGGAACTCCTCACGAGGAAGGAAAGGCCAGCCCCTCAGAAAGGAGGATGCGCATCACAACCCCCCACCGCCCCCCCCCCCCCCCCACCTTCTTTTTCGGAACGCCATAATAAAGTCAGCCACGCATGTAAACGTTAAAGATAAGATGCGCTCGCGCTGGCCTTTGGAATGCCTCTAGTGGCTGTAAAGAAAGGCAGCTCTGGCCTGATTGCCTGCCCGTGTGGCGTAGAGGGGTGGCCTGGGGTTTACGACAGAGGTGCCACTCGCCACTCGCATTCCACATCAATCACTGCGCCGTGAACAAGCTCCCCAGTAAAGACCGCTCGTTCAGCGTTAGGAGCCGCTCAGTGTAATAGTACTCATAAACCCCAGTGGACGTGCAGTGACCCTGTAACAGGAATCTAATCTGTGCCCCCTTACCGCACATGCAGCCAGTCAGTGTGGCAGAGGCATGTTCTGATTGTCTATGCCAGTGGTCGTGTATACCTCATCGATTAGCCTATCAGCAACCAGAGCTCATTTTTAGGCCTCCACAGAAAACGTCTCTCCACTCGTTTGAACATGTCGTGATGCCCACTCTCGCTTTTTTAGTTTAGCATTGGCGCTATGAGCTAATGCAAACACTAGACATCAAAAGTCAATCCAGGGAATGTCTCGTTCCATGTGTGGAAAACGGCTCCAGAGCAGTGGTTAATGAGGGACTGCATGTGGGCGTGGCCAAAGACCATAGTGTGAAGGAAGGATGGAAGCGTACGGTCATACGGGTCTACCAGCGATGGATAAAATCCCAGTCTACAGGGAATTCTCCTCGGAATTGTGCCAGGGAAGGCCTCCACCACATCCGGCCCACTTGCGTGGCTGAACGTTGATGTGGCCTATATCCAGAAAGTTGTCCAGTCCATGCTAAATCCAATCACAGCGGTCAGGGTGCTTGTGAAGTGATTACACTAAACCACATGGATAAGGACCAGGATGTTGTTTAGGTGGGCTGACGGAAGGTTTGGAATCGTATTTACAGGAGTTGGGTGACTATTGACTTCCATTATCCTCATAGTTAGTTCCAGTGCTGAACTACAGAAGCACCATTTTGGTCTACAGACCGTCTACAGACCTGGACATGCAGTGCTGGCTGGACGCAGTGTAGAGCTGGACGAGGTTTCAGTGGGTTGAGAGTCATTTTGGGGGTGTATGTACAGGACAGATTCGGGTGAGTATTGACTTCTAGTGCTGCAGGGCTGAACCACAGAAGCACCACTCTGGTATCTATAGACGTGGTATGGGCATTATTAGCCTAATTAGCCTCGTCACTCCGGTACAGTATTGATGTGAGCTTCAGACTCGTGTTTTGGCTGATCCTCAACATTACGACCGTGTTAATCTGTCTAAGTGTTGGGGTTAGACGTGTGTCTCTCTTAGGAAATCTGAAGAATAAAGGCGTAGCTCGAACTCTAAGAGCTTTATGAACAGTACAGGCTCTGTTTGGCCGCTAGGAGATGTCTGCACCCCCCTCTGCCTTTGACCCCGGTCTGGAAGCCTTCCAGCCGCCTTAACGCACTTTATTAACAGTAACCGAAGCCGGCGCTCTAACCGGGGTTCTGCGGGTGTAGACGATTTGTAATTAGATGAGCACTCAATTAGGATGATTGCTCTCTCCCGGTAAAAAAGAAAAGAGTGAGTTAGCAAATAGACCGGGCTAATGCCCATTTCACAGGGAGATTAATTGGGCCCTGCGCACACCCCACATACAACCACCCACAACCCCTCTGCACCCCCCACGCCACCCACACACACACCGCCGCCATCCCCCGCAATTCGCCTGCCCTCCTGCCTGCAGATAAGCACTGCAGGCACCCCGCTGAAGACCTGAATGACGGAGAGGGAGAGAGAAAGAGAGAGAGGGAGGGAGAAGGGAGAGCACAGCCCTGAGATAAGATAAGAGATTGGCTTCTGGCCACTGAGGAGGATTTGTTTTCCCCTGTTTTGGGGGTGTGGGGGGGAGAGGGGGGTGCGGGGGGAGAGGGGGCATGTCGACTGGATCCTTTCAGAAGAAGAGAGCGAGAGAGAAGGACAAGAAAAACAGACAAGGAGAAAGATAGAAGAGAAGTGGGAGAGGCCTAGAGAATGAAGAAGATAGAAAGATAAGAAGGAAGAACAAGGGAGTGGGAGAGAGATGAACTGAGAAGTAGAAAGAGAGAGAGAGATGATAAAGAAAAGCAGAGGGAATGAAGTAGAAGTTTGAAAAGGAGAAAGCAAGAAGGGGAGATGAGAGGGGGAGGGGAGAGAGAGAGAGAAATGGGAAAGAGAGAAATGGGAGAGAGAAAAGGGGTAGAGAAAGAGAGGGGAGAGAGAGGGGGAGAGAGAGAGAGGGGGGTGAGTGAGAGGGGGAGAGAGAGAAATGGGAGAGAGAAAAGGGGTAGAGAGAGAGAAGGAGAGAAAGAGAGGGGAGAGAGAGGGAGAGAGAGAGAGAAATGGGAGGGAGAGAGAGAGGGCGAGAGAGAAATGGGAGAGGGAGAGAGAGAGAGAGGGGGGGAGAGAGAGAGAGAGAGAGAAATGGGAGGGAGAGAGAGAGACAGAAGGCGAGAGAGAAATGGGAGAGAGAGAGAGAGAGAAATGGGAGAGAGAGAAGGGGGAAAGGGGGAGAGAGAGAGAAATGGGAGAGAGAGAGAGAGAGAGAAATGGGAGAGAGAGAGAGAGAGAGAGAAATGGGGGAGAGAGAGAGAGAGAGAGAGAGAGAGAGAGAGAAATGGGGGAGAGAGAGAGAGGTATGAATGAGAGAGAGAAAGAGATATGTTTGAGAGAGAGATAGATATAGAGAGAAAGGGAGAGAGAGAAAGAGAAATGGGAGAGAGAGGGGGGGGGGGTGTAGAACCTACATCTGCTGGGGGGATCCTGTTATTGTTTTGTAAAGGAAAGCTCCAGCTCGGCGGTCCTTGACCAATTAGTCACTCGGCCACGCGCAGCATGGAAACGGAACCAGGATGAGGCCGGCCTGTCCTCTTCAGGGGAAATCTGCTCCGAATAGGAAACGGTTACGGCCCAAGCGGGAGTTACGCAACGTTCCGATCCAGCGCTCCCATCAAACGCTATTAACCCCGCTCACTGTTAAACTCACCACAGCCAGATTCCCACACGCTCCTAATCCGCATTCACATGCTCATTATAGAGCAGTGTTTCTGTGTTCCGCTGATCGGTGGACTGCTCCGTCCACTCACCGGAATACCGGGAACAACATGCACGGAGCTTGAACCCGGCCCATCTAGAGGTGTGTTTGGCAGCCCCTGGGTTTCCCTCACGCAGTGATATCCCACAGTTACAGCCCATTTACACCTCGAACCCTGAGGAGGAAATCAGCTGAGGATCGGAGTGGGGTGTTCAGCCTGGAAGCCCTTCAGTCTTGCCGAGGTTGGGAAACAGGAGGGCTATTGAGGATGGCACAAGTAAAGATTAGCCCTGCAGAGCAAAGTCGTTCATGCTCTCGCCCTGGAGAACCTCCCTGAGCAAACAAGGCTGGAATGTGAGACTCCGAGTCCTGCAGGGCCACAGCCCACTGCAGCCTGGTCCTTTTCCTGCTCCCAGGGTCCGTTCTCAAGCTCAGGTCAATTTCCAAACTGGACCCTGGTCAGGAATCAGGCAGTGATACACACGCGACCTAGAGGACTCGTCACTGGAGATGACCCGCTGCCATTCTGAGTCACTCCATGACAGTCTGGTACGACACCACTGCAGTCTTTGGTGACGGTGACGTGGTGTTAAGGACAGTCGTGGTAACGGTCTGTGTGCATGTAGTCCTGCGTGGTGCAGCCGTCTGCCGATGGTGCTGCACTAACAGGACGCATGGAGGACACCACTGCTCTCTGGAGGTCTGTAATGGTGGTGTTGGGTCAGTCAGGTACAGAGATAAGACCCGCCCCTGTTTACCTCACATGTGCGGCCGAGCGTGAAGCAGACTTTGTCCTCTGGATTTAACCCATACGTCCGGTGATACACAAGCGTGCACAAGATGGGGGGCAGCGAGCATAGCGGTGGGCAGCCCTGTCCAATTAGGTGTCTTGCTCAAGGGCACTTCCAGGGACCCAGGCAGTTCAGGGACATCGTCCCAGTTATAGTCACCAAAGTACTTCAGTTGTATTTCTTACGGCTGTTGGTTCGAGGTCAAGCCTGTCCGAAGTGCAGTGCTAAGTTACCTAGAACTAGAACGCAGTCTAGTGCCTGCTTAAACCAGGTTCCACCAGAGCCAGGGCTGCTGCCCGAGGGTGTTCTCTGCAGCTGAAGCCACAACTAGTCAACTGTTCTCTACCAGGCGACAGCAAGTCACCCAGCAGTGTATTGCTTCATATCGGTTAGCAAGTTAGCCAGATTAGCCACTTTAGCGTGACCAGAAAGTGTCCACTGTGCCGGTTCTGCCTGTTACAAAGAGCTGGAAAACGAGCTGTAGCTAGAACCAAGTTCTACACTTGCCTTTGAGCGCACAGTGGAACAGCAACCGGCTTACGTCAGTTCCTTCTCTTAGCCACGCCGGGCGCTAGTGGACGTGTATCAGGGCCCAAATGCATTCACCAGTAAACACGGTCCATCCAGATGTTGAGTGTCCTTTCCCAATCAGTGGACTGCTATACAGATTAGCGCTGCCCCGGCACGTTTACAAAGTACCGAACCGTTCATGAGCCACACCAGTTGTGTAGTGGCACCGAAACAGTCAAACTGTGCAGATCAGGCCTCCTCCGAAACCTGGACTGCTATAAAGACTGGCACACAGTGTCCTGGAGAGGAAATTTGGGGGACGTGCCAGTCTCCTGGCAGCGCTGTCAGAAAGGAATGGGCTCAGATAGTGTCAGGTTCCCCAGCCGTTTTGAGGAATGGGACCTGGCAGCAGTCAGGACAAGCGTTTGATGGTTGCCGGAGTCCGGTGAGACCTGGCAGTTCGGGACACCGTTTCTAGAATATTCTTCAGGCTGGGGTTGGGTTTGTTTTTCACGTGTGTGAGATTTGGGATTTTGGCCCACTCGTGTTGGGTTACTCGTCTTGGTGACGGCTGGCATACTCGGTAACCTCCAGCTGGTGCTGGTTACGTTCAGGTCATGCTGGTTATGTGGGGCTGGAGCCGGGCTCAGGCAGAATCGTGGTGGGCTGCGGTTGGTGCAGATGGAGTTTTGTTGGGCTACAGATGGATGATGGATTTGAACAGACCCGTGTAGGACTACAACTGGACTGATCGAGAATTCAGATTGTGTGGAATTCGCTGTGGAATTCAGCCTACGGTTTGGTTCACCCTCTCTCCAGCTACAGACTAAGTTTCGTCACACTACAGCTGGACGGAAGGGATCCTGCTGAAGTGCAGTCGGATTTCGACAGAGGCGTGTTGGGCAACAGTGGGGTTGAGGACACAACCAGGTCAGGACAGAACTGTGTTGGGCTGCAGTCAGAGTCAGGCAGGGTTTTGGTGGGCTGCAGTCAGAGTCAGGCAGGGTTTTGGTGGGCTAGAGTCGGAGTCAGGGAGGGTTTTGGTGGGCTGCAGTCAGAGTCAGGCAGGGTTTCGGTGGGCTGCAGTCAGAGTCAGGGAGGGTTTTGGTGGGCTAGAGTCGGAGTCAGGGAGGGTTTTGGTGGGCTGCAGTCTTTGGTGGGCTGCAGTCAGGCAGGGTTTCGGTGGGCTACAGTCAGAGTCAGGGAGGGTTTTGGTGGGCTAGAGTCGGAGTCAGGGAGGGTTTTGGTGGGCTGCAGTCGGAGTCAGGCAGGGCTTTGGTGGGCTGCAGTCAGGCAGGGTTTCGGTGGGCTACAGTCAGAGTCAGGGAGGGTTTTGGTGGGCTAGAGTCGGAGTCAGGGAGGGTTTTGGTGGGCTGCAGTCGGAGTCAGGCAGGGTTTTGGTGGGCTACAGTCAGAGTCAGGCAGGGCTTTGGTGGGCTACAGTCAGAGTCAGGCAGGGTTTTGGTGGGCTGCAGTCAGAGTCAGGCAGGGTTTCGGTGGGCTGCAGTCAGAGTCAGGCAGGGTTTTGGTGGGCTGCAGTCGGAGTCAGGCAGGGTTTTGGTGGGCTGCAGTCGGAGTCAGGCAGGGCTTTGGTGGGCTACAGTCAGAGTCAGGCAGGGTTTTGGTGGGCTGCAGTCGGAGTCAGGCAGGGTTTCGGTGGGCTGCAGTCAGAGTCAGGCAGGGTTTCGGTGGGCTGCAGTCAGAGTCAGGCAGGGTTTTGGTGGGCTGCAGTCAGAGCTTGGGTCAGCTTGGGTCGCTCTCAGACCTCATGGTCTCAGGACTGGATCACTGAGTCCACCTCTATCAGGGCCTGGTGAACAGCGGGCTGCCCGTCACACCTGCCTAACCAGGTGTTCGACCCTGGCAAATCAGCCAGATCCCTTAGCTGAGCCACCTCCACCACCACAAACGTATCGCAGCCCCGCCAGCCTCGCACTCGCCGCACATTTCACACATTCCTCTGCCTGCTGCTGCTGCTGACTCAGTGCAGGGGTAATTAAGTGGTGCGGCAGACACGGGTAATTAGGAGGCTGGTGGAGAACGCTCCAGCAGCAGGACACCTGATGTGGCTCCGGATATGGAAGCAGCCCCTCGTTGCAAAGGCCAGAGCCATCAGTATTCGCCCCCGCGCTGTCTGCAGCCCGTAGGCACGGCAATTTGTCTCTGCTCCACCAACAAACAAACCCAGGGGAAGCCGAGGCAAGGCTGGACTTGAAACGGTGGGGAGATTGATTTGCTAGACTTGGAGTTCTGGCTTTGTGGAAGGAGGTGGCCGTGCATGATGACTCTCTGGCCTTAACGGGAAAGATAGACAGGCATAGCATAATCTCACCGGATGACAAAATTAGTCACCTGTGACTGAAACGTACCTGGACAAGGAATGTTCAGACACTCTCACATCAAAGAATTCATTCCAGATTTGGTGGATGCCTTCCCTGGCACAGCTCCGAGAATTCCCTGTAGACTGGGATTGTATCCACTGCTGGTAGACCCGTATGACCGTACGCTTCCATACACCTGCAGATTCAGCTACTTCCTCACACTATGGTCTTTGGCCACGCCCACATGCAGTCCCTCCTTTTAGCCAATCATTAACATCTGCTCTGGAGCCATTTTCCACACATGGAACGAGACATTCCCTGCACTGTAGCACCTCTTCCCAATCTATGGATCCCGTCACTCACACCCCACAGGGATTTATAGCCTTTCATCCTCGTGCAGTGCCATCTGCAGGAGCCTGAAGGTACTACCACCTTAAACACACAAGGGGATGGATGCTAAGTAGTTTATGCTCCACTGATTAGCTTGATGCTAACCGTATACCTAAATCACTACACGCTCACCTTAAACCGTGTGGAACTGTTGGACTCTTTAACCAGTATACCCTAATGACGGTGAACCGGTGCTACACGCTTTCACCTTAAACCGTGTGGAACTGTTGGGATCTTTAACCAGTACCGTGTGTGAGACGGTGAACCATGCCACAGTTTAGCGGAGGAGGATGTGTCCACTCGGTTGTGTCCCCTATAAACGAGTCCGTATGATTTCTCCCTGTGTCCGTCACGGTCCTTGTTTGGACGTTCCTGTGACTTGTGCTGCATTAGCTCAGGAAATACGGGTCACACAGCAGATGTGCCTGAGCGACAGGACATCAGACAATCCTCACAACATGGCCGGGTCACACAGACGGGCCACTGTGCTGCCCGAACCTCAGTGGCTTCAGAATCCTGCGAGGGGAAAAAGAGCGAAGCAGCAGAACATGGCTGGCTGAGCTTCGTGCTCCTGATGTCACTGATGGTGAGCTAATGAGCAGCAGTGGTGGAAAATGAGTAGATCCCAAGATGTATATGATGCTTGTTGTGCATGAGATGACCTGGCACATGAGCCAGCGCACTACTACAGTGTCCAGCCAGTAAAACACCTCACCACACCTTTCCTCAGGTACTCCACCTCCACCGGACTGACAGAGCTCTCTTTATAATCAAACACGGAGTCGCAGCTTCTAAACCTGAAGCCTAAAGTAGCTCTAATTAGCCGATTAGCTGTATTGTTTCCTAGTGTTCACTTTCTGCTAGCGTATATGCTAAATATGTTAGGATTAGCCACATAGCTAACGATTAAACAGACTTTATATACTCTGCCAGCACACGAGTGTTTAGTGTCAGGTTTATTTTTCGTTGGCGCATGTCAGGACCTTTGGCGCTGGAATGCTTGTGGTGAGGCTCAGGTGACTACAGCAGGGCAGCGTTCATATACATCCTGACTACACATACTCAATATACAGAGAGGTATTAAATATACACCATATACACCAAATATAAACAGAAAAATCTACATAGCAGTTCTCTGATATGTACGTTATTAGACATGGATAAACGGGCTCACAGCTTGTTCAGGAACCTGATGGCCTGTGGGGTGGAGCTGTTCAGTAGCCGGTTTGTTCTGGCCCAGATGCTGCGGTACCTCCTGCCTGATGGTAGTAAGGTGAACAGGTAGTGTGCAGGGTACCTACTGCAGCGGGACTGGTGGGTGTCCTCAGACAGTGGGACTGGTGGGTGTCCTCATGCAGGGGGACTGGTGGGTGTCCTCAGGCAGCGGGACTGGTGGGTGTCCTCATGCAGGGGGACTGGTGGGTGTCCTCAGGTAGCGGGACTGGTGGGTGTCCTCAGGTAGCGGGACTGGTGGGTGTCCTCGGGCAGCGGGACTGGTGGGTGTCCTGTTGCTGGACTGGTGAGGCGCTGCTGCCCTCACATCTCTCGTTAGGTGCCTTGCTCAGTCGTAGCAGCGGACTGGTGGGTGTCCCTGTATGCAGCTGCCTGTGGTGTCCTCAGGCAGCGGGACTGTGGCAGGCGGTGAGGATGATCTCTACGGTGCATCTGTAGAAGCTTGTGAGGAGGTCAGGAGCAGAAGCGTGAGTGGAGGAACCGAGAGTGAGTGAAAAATGCGAGAGTGGAGATTGTGGGAGATAGTGTCGAACGCGAGAGCAAGTGGAGAATAATAAAAGACCTGAGAGAGAGAGAGAGAGAGAGGGAATTAGAGAGCGAGGGAGGGAGAGGAAGGAGAGATTACAGGGAGAGAGTGACCTGAGTGCATCGGTGTGACAGGCTCTCTGACAGGAGCTGAAGGAGGAGAACGGCTCTACGCTCTACTCTACTCCCTACACTCTTTTCCTGAAATGCTGCACTCTCTCCTCTCCTCTCTAATTCTCTCCATCCTATTCCAATCATGCCTCCACTCCGAGCTGAGCAGGCACTCGGGCGAGAAGGAGCTGGATGCTCCTGATAAGGCCTGGGCTGTCACTGTTCATTACGTTTGCAGTCTATTGGCCATTTTACTGATTGATCAAATTCATAACAATAACAATACACGCAAACTGACGGGTGGATCGGAGCTTAGGTCAGCACCACGTCATTACAAATGTATGATGTAGGTACTCGTTAGAACCTGGCTACATAAGGCTACGTAACACCGACTTCACCGTGCCATAACAGAGTCACAGTGTTGGACTATGTGATTCTCACTTTGTGGTTTTGGTGGTAGCACGTTACTATAAGCTGGTTCCTCAGACTGATAGAGTTTCAGTTTCACAGTGAACGCGTGAAGGGGTTCTGTACAGATTCGTGTGGTTCCACTCTCGAACAGAACCATTTCTGAGTTCTGCCTGTATATAGCACCATATACACCATAACCCTCACCAACCTGAAGAACCATTTCACCGTGCCAGGACCCGAGGTGCTAATCGTTCCCTAAGCTCATTATCCCAGTATTTCCCAAATGTAGTTTTGGAATCAGCAGTCTAGATTCTGGGGCAGTCATGGCCATAGCCTCACGGACGCTGATAAGAGAGACGCATGACAACAGGCCGCTCATCTTGGTTCTGACCACGGTGCCTCCACACACGGGTTCGTTGGGCGTCTCCACCAAGACTAAAGCGGGACTCGTCACTGAAGATGACCCGCTGCCATTCTGAGTCCCTCCATGACAGTCTGGTACGACACCACTGCAGTCTTTGGTGACGGTGACGTGGTGTTAAGGACAGTCGTGGTAACGGTCTGTGTGCATGTAGTCCTGCGTGGTGCAGCCGTCTGCCGATGGTGCTGCACTAACAGGAGGACTCATGGAGGACACCACTGCTCGCTGGAGGTCTGTACTGGTGGTGTTGGGTCAGTCAGGTACAGAGAGAAGACATGGCCGTGCTCACGTCACGTGTGGCTGACGTCAAACCTAGCGACCAAGGTTCATTCCTGTGGGTTGATTTCTTCTGGGTGCAGCTGGTTGTGCAACTTTTCTTTTGATGATGTGTATATGCATACATGCATCATCAGATACAACCATACGTCATGCATATTTGTAAAATATTTAATATATCGCCCTATATAGTATCCATATGGGGGTTTGTAAACGTTAACCAGACACAAAACAGAATAGTTAGTGACGGGCATCCAATCACGCGGTCCTCCCAGAAAGCGGTCGTCCGTAATGTGCTGCAGCGCAGTCTGTCTGTTCCAGGATATCAGAAAGCTGTGCAGAGTGAAGGCAGAGGACTTTCTGAATAGGCTCCAGCAGCTCTTTTGGTCCCCCTCTGCTTCACATCTTCTGGGCTTCTTTCATGTCAACTCACCACCAGGGGGCAGCGCCGTTCTCGTCTGGGCTCAGCCTGATACCGAATGAATGGCGTGCTCCATTAAATATTCATTAACAGCCTGTAAAAGGAGCCGCGTCCTCCTGGCTCTGTGAGAGATACGCACAGGGCCTGTTATCTGCGTGCGGAATTGGAATGTATCAGGCTGTGTATCTGCTTATGCGATAGCAGCTCACATGAAGCGCTGATTAATTTTAAACAGGCCTTGTGCAACATGAAAAACAATAATTAAGAGTCTTCAGCGCCTCCAGGAGGGGGCTGGGGGGCGGAGAACGGAGTGGGGGGCAAAGCCCGGACCTCATCTGGTGGAGAGAGGAGAGAGAGCGCCAGCGGACTGAGGTTCAGAGGGAGCGGCGGCGGCTCAGAGTTAGGCCGGTGTGAAGCACGGTTGGTCGAATCCTCTCGATCCCTTCCGTGGGCCTGATCTCAAGTGACCCTTACTCGGGTCCCACTCGGCGTTGGGGAAAGGGGTCGGAGGGGGGCCTGATCTGGCAACCCTGGCCAGCATGGGGCGCCTCCGCATGTTCCTCTAAAAGAACGCGAACCTAAGTGAACACTTTGTGTGTTAGAATACTTTTATTAAAAGCAATTACACTTGATGGATGGTTCTCTCTAGAACCATGAATCTTATCTAGAACCATTTCATGATTGACTGGGTCTTGGCACAGTGAAGTGGTTCTGCGGGTTGACGGAGAATGTGTTGTATATGGTGCTATATGAAACACATTGTTCTCCAAGGGTTCTTTAGTGAGAGTAATGGTTCTGTCTAGAACCATGAATTTTATCTAGAACAGTTTCATGATTTATCGGTTCTTGGCACAGTGAAATGGTTAGTCAGATTAATGAAGATTGGATGGAATGGAATGGAAGTGGTTCTCTTTAGAACCATGGGTTCTGTATAAAGCCGCTTTATGCATTCATGGTGAAATGGTCCTCTTTAGAACCGTGGGTTCTGTATAAAGCCGCTTTATGCATTCATGGTGAAATGGTTCTTTAGATTAATTGAGGAAAAAATGGTTCGGTTTCAGAACCTTGAGTTCCATATAGCATTAATTCACAATTCGAAGGTTCTTGGCACAGTGAAATGGTTCTTCAGATGAAGAATGCATTGTGTGTGGTGCTATGTAGAGCCCACGGTTCTTTCAGGGCTCTTTAGTGATGGAATTGCACAGAACGGTTCTGTTAGTGTTACCGTGTCAGGCTTGCAACATTTTTGGTCCATGTTTTAGTGCTGTATACTGTAGAACCTTATCAAGACGTTCTCCATCAATCTGAAAAACCTGTTCATGTTTTCAAAGCATGAAATGGTACTATACAGAACTCACGGAACCATTCCCTGTCCTAAAGAACCCCTGAGGAACCATCTTTTCACAAGTGTAGTGCTCATAAATATCTATTTTAATGTGTCACTGTTGATAGAAGCGGACCACAGGGCACACGTGATGCAGCTGTGGTTCTGATCCGATGCTGATGGTACTATGTGAGTAGATGGATGTGTGCTAGATAATTAAATGAAGCTCACACGGTTTATGTTAGGGTGTGTGGGCGTGCGCACAGATACCAGCCCTGGTTTGCACATTAGCATGGATTAGGGCTACAAGTGAGGCCTTGTGCTGCTAATGGGGGTCAAAGAGGGAGGAAATGTGAGGAGGCCGAACACCCAGGGGTTCAAACACTCGCCCGACACACAGGCTCCATTCTCCTTAAGCTCACTGTCAGCGCTTAAATCTGAAACGCGCTGCAGATGACTCGGGCCCTGGGCTGTCTGACTCATGGTTCTCATGGATAGGCGAGTGCGTGTGTGCGTGCGTGTGCGCGTGCGGGTGTGTGTGCATGTGTGTGGGGTGTGTGTGGTCGTGTGTGTGCATGCGTGTGCGATGACAGGATTGTTTAGACAGGAGTTTACTGTTGCTGTTTGGTTTGAACAGAAACCCAGTGTCCTCAAAGATCCATTGGACTGTGTTTGGATCAGGTTAGTAATGCAGCGTTCTACTGATCACCATCACCAGAGCGGGTTTGGTGGATGTTCTTTACAGTGGTGGGGATGGGAACCAGTCCAACGGTCCAAACCACCACTGAACCAACACGTGTCGTCCGAGCTTTGATATGGAATGTGGATGATGGTTATACATAGACTTGCAGACTACTTTCCCACACTCCCACATCACATACATGGGTATAAATCCCACTTCTGACACCAGTGTAGCGTTGGCACAGAGGTAGGAGGATGTGGGAAATGCTTTAGCGCCTAAAGCAGATGCTCTTTTATTGAACACGGCTGCAGGAGAAGAACTGCAGCCTGAGCTAGCTGAACAGCCTGCGTAGCCACTGGTTAGATGGCAAACCCACACAAACGATCCCACCGCCCAGCCCGGAACCACACTGGAGCCACACTGGAGCCACACTGGAGCCACACTGGAATCACCTGAACACACTAATTACATCCACAACAGCACATTTACCTAATTCAGGTTCTACTGAGAGTCCGGTTCCCCCATGGCCACCCTTCCAGGGGCACACCAGCCAGTAGTGGTCATTACAGTATGCAAAATAATTAGCATATTTATGTATATATTGTCTCATTTGCATATGAGTCATGTGCATCTTGTGCAAGAGAGAGATGTAAAAGAGAGAACCATTGACCACTTGTGCTTGCACAAAGGAACTTGACCTCTGGATTGAACCCATCTGCGCAGTGAAACACACTCACACACACACTCACACACACACACACTCACACACACACTAGTGAACACACACTCACACACTCACACACACACACACACACTCACACACACACTAGTGAACACACACTCACACACTCACACACACACACACACACTCACACACACACTAGTGAACACACACTCACACACTCACACACTCACACACACACACACACACACACACTAGTGAACACACACACACTCACACACACACACACACACACTCACACACCAGTGAACACACACTAGGGGGCAGCGTGCAGGTCCATCCACGGCACCCTGGAAGCTGTTGGGTCTTAGTTGTCCTGCCCAAGGGCACTCTTACTCATGTCCTGTTGGCTCAGGGAATTAAACTGACAAGCTTCCGGCCGCAAGGCTGATTCCCCACCTCGTACTTTAACAGCCTGTGTGAAAACCGTGGCAGCTGACCACTGTTACTGCGTCCACTCGGGTCCGATTGGGGTGTTGTGACATGCTGGTTGCATTTCTTCATTCACTTGTACCTTCCTTGTTGGCTCAGCGCTGCCAGTAATCGCGCACTTCAGGAAGTTCCGTTGCGGAGTAGAGCCGGGAATGGGAAAAGATTAGGTAAGAGCGTGCGGTGTGTTAATCACCCGCCGTTGCCCTCGGCGGGGGTGGTGCTG
Source organism: Prochilodus magdalenae (assembly GCA_024036415.1). NCBI lineage: Eukaryota > Metazoa > Chordata > Actinopteri > Characiformes > Prochilodontidae > Prochilodus > Prochilodus magdalenae. The sequence goes on along the minus strand of JAMWET010001436.1, from coordinate 46,566 downwards.
TCTCATCCGTAGTGTTTTTCTGGTTTGGTTCTGGAGCTCCGAGCGATGCGCTCTCTCTCACGTCCTGACCTGCTCAGTCGTGTTTACATGTTGACACTCGCTGAACTGAGACCACACATTCCCACCGCAGGCCTTCGCCAACGTTTAGCAGGAACGTCCAGCACTGCCTGGGTCCCGGTGCCAGCGAGGTGGTGCTGTTTTACATAAGGGGTCCTGTACAGACATTAACCCACTTACCCGTCTGCACTGCACCGTGGTTCCGCCACTGGCTCCAAATTAGCTTCTCGCTCCAGATGCTGGGGAAACGCTTATCTTGATAGGGAACTTCCTTCCAGCGAAGAACACCAACAGCGCCGAGGCTGCTGCAAGAATGTCACATGACCAGTACTGTCAGCATGCATGTCACTCTGCGTTTTTCCGAGCTGGCTGCGTGCCAGCCTCCTCATATGATCCATACCTGAAATAATAGACAATAAGGGCTCAAATGATTTTCCCCTTCCTCAGAGAGGACAAGCCACGCCTTCCAGGCCTAGCCTGCTGTATCTCGCAGATCTGGAGACCAGTTTTGGATTGTGTACACTTCCAGATCTTACAAATAAACTAACCACTTCTATATATAACATTCCCGTTTAGCTTTATCCGGAATGACTCACAAACTGTGCCAGAAGTGGAACTCTGGAATCTGTGCGATGTCAAATGAGCTACAGGAGCTTTAAGTCTAGCTTAGTGTAAATAAATTAGCAGGTGCTGTGTGGGTGGAGGATCATTCTCTGGTGGTGGTGTGTTAGTGTGGGTGGTGCTGGTGTGAGTGGATCAGACACAGCAGTGCTGCTGGAGTGTTGAGACACTGTGTCCACTCACTGTCCACTCTATTAGACACTCCTACCTTGCTGCTCCACCTTGTAGATGGACAGTCAGAGACGATAGCTCATCTGCTGCTGCACAGTGCAGTGCTGGTCATCCTCTAGTCCTTCATCAGTGGACACAGGACGCTGCCCCACAGGACGCTGCCCACAGGACACTGCCCCACAGGACGCTGCCCCACAGGACACTGCCCCACAGGACACTGCCCCACAGGACACTGTTGGCTGGATAGTTTTGGTTGGTGGACGATTCTCAGTCCAGCAGTGACACTGAGGTGTCCAGCAGCACTGCTGTGTCTGATCCACTCACACCAGCACCACACACACTAACACACCACCACCACCACGTCAGTGTCACTGCAGTGCTGAGAATGATCCACCACCTACATAGTACCTGCTCTGTGGTGGTCCTGTGGGGGTCCTGACCATTGAAGAACAGGGTAATACAGTACACAGAGAAACAGATGGACTACAGTCTGGACCTGTACACCTACAGAGTGTCCTGTACGGTCAGTGGAGCTGATGAGATGGACAGTGGGTGTAGATCTGTGTTCTATGACACAAGGTGAGAGGTTGGGACCTACTCTGAGCCAAATCTGGACCCAAACCGGAGCTGCGGGTCAGGCGCCGGGCCGGTGCAGTGTTGGGGAGAGGCTGTTTCCTCTGCGACAGCCTTACGGGGGTTTCCTGGAAGAGTTCTCCCTCTCCTAAAATAATACGTACAGCTCAGCAGATAAAACCCTGATACAGGAGATCAGGCTCCAGCTCCAGAGACTCACTGGAGGTTTGTATCAGCAGGTCGAAGGTTAGAGTTCAGGCCTGCGCTGGCTTTCTGAGCTGCTGATTTACATGTGAGGCGGAGGAGAGAGTACTGTGTGAGGACACCGCACTGTGGCGAGGGGGAAGGAGCAGGCCAGAAAAATGGAACGCAGCAGTGATGAGTGTTGCTCGGCTAAATCTAGCTGTGCTGTCTTGTTGTGGTGGAGGTGGTCATGGGGGTGGTGGAGAGAGTTCAGTGTCATTGTGGAGTTCTCTGGAATGCCCAGGCTTGGCACACAGTGAGGGGATGAACACAGTGAGGGGGGGGAACACAGTGACCGGTGCTGCGTCCTGACTTCGTGGTTAAAAAAGAGAAGAGCTAGACACAGAGCCACAGGACCTCCTTCACTTTCCTCTGACATCAGGAGGCATGCAAATGTTTAGCCCCGCCCACACTCACACTGAAGTTGTAAGGGGTGTTGTGTGTACATATATATATAACGCATATCTCCGTCTATGGATCCCATCACTTACACCCTTCAGGTATTTATAACCCCATCATCTTTGTGCAGTGCCATCTGCAGGAGCCTGAAGGTACTACCACCTTAAACACACATGGTGACTCATTTTTCATTGTATCTATACACATGGAAGGGCAGTTGTGTGTTAGCTAATGCATATATGCATATGAAGTGTGTGGCTGTGTGAGGAGGGAGGCAGTACGTATTATGTGTGTGTGCGCGTGCATGTGTGTGTGTGGGTGTGTGTGTGTCCTTTGCTCTGCTCCACTTCCTTTACTGACATTCAGCATTACTCAACTCACTCAGCGGAGGAATAAGAGGGACAGAGCCCGGCTACAGCACCATACAAAGCAGAAACTCTGAGTGTGTGCCAGTGTGCACAGGCGTGCGTGTGTGCGCAGCGGGTGTGTTCGGTGGGTGTGTTACATGTAATCACTTTTTCCTGTTGGACATTGTACCTATCAGGAGCAGAAGGCAGGGCAGCAGCGTTTCTCCTCTCGCGGCTGAGGGTAAGTGTCTCTGTGAGTTTTCACTTCTCTCAGTCACACGCCAGCAGTGACCTCACTTTGCAGACCTGAACTGGACACAGCAGAGTGTTTACCGCACGGGGATTACTAGAAGTTGCTTGAGGTTAGCTTTGGTATGAGGTTGCTGCATGTTGTTTCTGATTTGTGACCCTGTTCTGACCCTATTTGAGGTCACCTTAGTGCAAGGACCGGCTCAGTGGCTGCTGTGGATTGCATGCTATGTGAACTGTAGGATTGTGTTCTGCCTCATTTGCTATGGTGCTTTTAGTTTCAGGCCCTTATACACTAGAGTTACTAATCAGTTATTCATCGGTTCCAGTAACAACTGAGTTATTCAGCATCTACTACACATTATTCAGCATCTACTACACATTATTCACTATCTACTACACATTATTCACTATCTACTACACATTATTCACTATCTACTACACATTATTCACTATCTACTACACATTATTCACTATCTACTACACATTATTCAGCATCTACTACACATTATTCACTATCTACTACACATTATTCACTATCACACTTTATTCACTATCTACTACACATTATTCACTATCTACTACACATTATTCACTATCTACTACACTTTATTCACTATCTACTACACTTTATTCACTATCTACTACACATTATTCACTATCTACTACACTTTATTCACTATCTACTACACTTTATTCAGTATCTACTACACATTATTCACTAACTACTACACATTATTCACTAACTACTATCAATTATTCAGTATCTACTACACATTATTCACTAACTACTACACATTATTCACTAACTACTATCAATTATTCAGTATCTACTACACATTATTCACTAACTACTACACATTATTCACTATCTACTATCAATTATTCAGTATCTACTACACATTATTCACTAACTACTACACATTATTCACTATCTACTATCAATTATTCAGTATCTACTACACATTATTCACTAACTACTACACATTATTCACTATCTACTACACTTCATGCACTATCTACTACACATTATTCACTATCTACTACACGTTATTCACTATCTACTACACGTTATTCACTATCTACTACACGTTATTCAGTATCTACTACACGTTATTCACTATCTACTACACATTATTCACTATCTACTACACATTATTCACTATCTACTACACATTATTCACTAACTACTACACTTTATTCACTATCTACTACACATTATTCACTATCTACTACACATTATTCACTATCTACTACACATTATTCACTATCTACTACACATTATTCACTAACTACTACACATTATTCACTATCTACTACACATTATTCACTAACTACTACACATTATTCAGTATCTACTACACATTATTCACTAACTACTACACATTATTCACTATCTACTACACATTATTCACTAACTACTACACATTATTCACTACTACACATTATTCACTATCTACTACACATTATTCACTAACTACTACACATTATTCACTATCTACTACACATTATTCACTATCTACTACACATTATTCACTAACTACTACACATTATTCACTAACTACTACACATTATTCACTAACTACTATCAATTATTCAGTATCTACTACACATTATTCACTAACTACTACACATTATTCACTATCTACTATCAATTATTCAGTATCTACTACACATTATTCACTAACTACTACACATTATTCACTATCTACTACACATTATTCACTAACTACTACACATTATTCACTATCTACTATCAATTATTCAGTATCTACTACACATTATTCACTAACTACTACACATTATTCACTATCTACTACACTTCATGCACTATCTACTACACATTATTCACTATCTACTACACGTTATTCACTATCTACTACACGTTATTCACTATCTACTACACGTTATTCAGTATCTACTACACGTTATTCACTATCTACTACACATTATTCACTAACTACTACACATTATTCACTATCTACTACACATTATTCACTATCTACTACACATTATTCACTATATGCTACACATTATTCACTATCTACTACACATTATTCACTAACTACTACACATTATTCACTAACTACTACACTTTATTCACTATCTACTACACATTATTCACTATCTACTACACATTATTCACTAACTACTACACATTATTCACTATCTACTACACTTTATTCACTATCTACTACACATTATTCACTATCTACTACACATTATTCACTATCTACTACACTTTATTCACTATCTACTACACATTATTCACTATCTACTACACATTATTCACTAACTACTACACATTATTCACTAACTACTACACTTTATTCACTATCTACTACACATTATTCACTAACTACTACACATTATTCACTATCTACTACACATTATTCACTATCTACTACACATTATTCACTAACTACTACACATTATTCACTATCTACTACACATTATTCACTAACTACTACACATTATTCAGTATCTACTACACATTATTCACTAACTACTACACATTATTCACTATCTACTACACATTATTCACTATCTACTATCAATTATTCAGTATCTACTACACATTATTCACTAACTACTACACATTATTCACTATCTACTACACTTCATGCACTATCTACTACACATTATTCACTATCTACTACACTTTATTCACTATCTACTACACATTATTCACTATCTACTACACTTTATTCACTATCTACTACACATTATTCACTATCTACTACACATTATTCACTAACTACTACACATTATTCACTATCTACTATCAATTATTCAGTATCTACTACACATTATTCACTAACTACTACACATTATTCACTATCTACTACACATTATTCACTATCTACTACACATTATTCACTATCTACTACACATTATTCACTAACTACTACACATTATTCACTATCTACTACACATTATTCACTAACTACTACACATTATTCAGTATCTACTACACATTATTCACTAACTACTACACATTATTCACTATCTACTACACATTATTCACTATCTACTATCAATTATTCACTATCTACTACACTTTATTCACTATCTACTACACATTATTCACTATCTACTACACTTTATTCACTATCTACTACACATTATTCACTATCTACTACACATTATTCACTAACTACTACACATTATTCACTATCTACTATCAATTATTCAGTATCTACTACACATTATTCACTAACTACTACACATTATTCACTATCTACTACACTTCATGCACTATCTACTACACATTATTCACTATCTACTACACATTATTCACTATCTACTACACTTTATTCACTATCTACTACACATTATTCACTAACTACTACACATTATTCACTATTTACTACACATTATTCAGGAACCACTATGAATTATTACGTGTCTACTTTGTACTTTTTGACTTTCTACTACTGCTAATTCAGAAAAATAAAAGTAAATAAATGAGAAGGTTTGCACACAGCACTGTACCAGGTCGTATCTGGTGGTATAAGATCCGGGCATGGCTGATGGTATTGATGGTGATATTCTCATGTGGGTCACTCGGGTGGTGCAGGGGGTGGAGGGGCACTGCAGGACGGGGTCAGGCTCACTTCCGTCCAGTGTATCTCCTTAAGCACACGGGGGATTAGGAGGAAGTTAAGATCCTTTAATCGAATTAACCCTTCGAGTTCAGCCGACGAGGCCGCGCTGTGTACTTCCCGTCAGCGTGCGGCAGCTGATCCTCGCCGTAACCCCACACATGCAGGCTCCTTCTGGGAAGTTTCCCTGGCAACCCTGCGAAGGAAGCAGCAGCGAGCGCTCTCACATGTGTGTTTAATTAAAGAGGAGCGGTAATGGAGACGTTTAGTGGCAATCCAGTGTCCCTCGTGGCAAAGCAGGCATGTTCATCCTCTCTCTCTCTCCCTCCCTCTCTCTCTCTCTCTCCCTCCCTCTCTCTCTCTCTCTCTCTCTCTCTCTCTCTCTCTCTCTCTCTCTCTCTCTCTCTCTCTCTCTCTCTCTCTCTCTCTCTCTCTCTCTCTCTCCTCTCTCTCTCTCTCTCTCTCTCTCTCTCTCTCTCTCTCTCTCTCTCTCTCTCTCTCTCTCTCTCTCTCTCTCTCTCTCTCCCTCTCTCTCTCTCTCTCTCTCTCTCTCTCTCTCTCCCCTCTCTCTCTCCCTCTCTCTCTCTCTCTCTCTCTCTCTCTCTCTCTCTCTCTCTCTCTCTCTCTCTCTCTCTCTCTCTCTCTCTCTCTCTCTCTCTCTCTCTCTCTCTCTCTCTCTCTCTCTCTTGCTCTCTCTTTCTCTCTCTAATTCCGATATCTGATATGTTACATGTACAAGTCTATACATTTCTATACCATGGGGCTATAAACCCCTGTGGGGTGTGAGTGACAGGATCCATAGATTGGGAAGAGGTGCTACAGTGCAGGGAGTGTCTCGTTCCATGTGTGGAAAATGGCTCCAGAGCAGATGTTAATGATTGGCTAAAAGGAGTGACTGCATGTGGGCGTGGCCAAAGACCATAGTGTGAAGGAAGTAGCTGAATCTGCAGGTGTGTGGAAGCGTACGGTCATACGGGTCTACCAGCAGTGGATACAATCCCAGTCTACAGGGAATTCTCCTCGGAACTGTGCCAGGGAAGGCCTCCACCACACCTGGACCACTTGACCAGTTCTCTGATGTGGGAGTGTCTGAACACTGATGTGTCTACATCCAGAACCTCGTCCAGTACATGCCCAAACCAGTCCCGGCTGTTATGGGTGCTGGTGGAGGGGTTACAGGCTATTAGGGAAGTTTCAGTCACAGTGACTTAGAATTCCAGAAATTCCTCAGTATATCTGATCGAGTGGTGATGTGACAGGGTTTGAGCACTGAGGGACTTCTTATGCCGCAGATTTACCGCGGCGTCGTTTGCACTGTGGGGCGTTTGTACACAGAGACATGACGAATGGACTGGTGTTGGTTTTGGAGCCTGGCCTTTGAGCGTTTCAGTGCAGGCGCTGCGGACCCTCCGAGGAATCAGAGTCTGTAAATGTCACTGAAGAGGAAGCAGTACATCAGTTTCAGCATTGATTGTCATTTTGAGAGCTCGCGGGCTTCAGATAATGAAGTGCCTGCTGATGAGTCGATCCGGGCCTTGTTCTGTTCCTGCTGTGGTCACCGGCTCAGGGTGGATATTCATGAGTGGATCAGAACCAGGAAGGGACAGCATGGCACGTGTCCATACGGGCCACAGGTCCCGCGTCTTTACTAGCCGCAGTGTGAAATGTGAAAACAACATAGCAGAGCCATATAGTGGGTGTTTCCAGTAAAGTGGCCAGTGAGTGGAGGTACAAGGTGGGTGTTTCTAATAAAGTGGCCAGTTAGTGGAAGTATAAGGTAGGTGTTTCTAATAAAGTGGCCAGTTCATAGAAGCACAAGGTGGGTGTTTCTAATAAAGTGGCCAGTGAGTGGAAGCACATGGTGGGTGTTTCTAATAAAGTGGCCAGTTAGTGGAAGTATAAGGTAGGTGTTTCTAATAAAGTGGCCAGTTCATAGAAGCACAAGGTGGGTGTTTCTAATAAAGTGGCCAGTTAGTGGAAGCACAAGGTGGTGTTTCTAATAAAGTGGCCAGTTAGTGGAAGTATAAGGTAGGTGTTTCTAATAAAGTGGCCAGTTAGTGGAAGCACAAGGTGAGTGTTTCCAGTAAAGTGGCCAGTTAGTGGAAGCACAGGGTGGGTGTTTCTAATAAAGTGGCCAGTTAGTGGAAGCACAGGGTGGGTGTTTCTAATAAAGTGGCCAGTTAGTGGAAGCACAGGGTGGGTGTTTCTAATAAAGTGGCCAGTTAGTCAAAGCACAAAGTGGGTGTTTCTAATAAAGTGGCCAGTTAGTGGAAGCACAGGGTAGGTGTTTCCAGTAAAGTGGCCAGTTAGTGGAAGCACAAGGTGGTGTTTCTAATAAAGTGGCCAGTTAGTGGAAGTATAAGGTGGGTGTTTCTAATAAAGTGGCCAGTGAGTGGAAGCACAAGGTGGTGTTTCTAATAAAGTGGCCAGTTAGTGGAAGTATAAAGTGGGTGTTTCTAATAAAGTGGCCAGTTAGTGGAAGCACAGGGTGGGTGTTTCTAATAAAGTGGCCAGTTAGTGGAAGCACAGGGTGGGTGTTTCTAATAAAGTGGCCAGTTAGTGGAAGCACAGGGTGGGTGTTTCTAATAAAGTGGCAAGTTAGTGGAAACACGAGGTGGGTGTTTCTAATAAAGTGGCCAGTTAGTGGAAGCACAAGGTGGGTGTTTCTAATAAAGTGGCCAGTTAGTGGAAACACGAGGTGGGTGTTTCTAATAAAGTGGCCAGTTAGTGGAAGCACAAGGTGGTGTTTCTAATAAAGTGGCCAGTTAGTGGAAGTATAAGGTAGGTGTTTCTAATAAAGTGTCCGTCGTGTGTATGAGATACCCCTGAAGAAACGAATCTGGAAGGACAGCGGAGTAGTGAGCGGTGGAGGGAGGGCTCTAACCGAAGCATGTGGAGTTAAAGAGCCATCCAGTGAAGACGACCATGAGGAGGATGAGGAGGCGGAGGAGGTGAAGACCACTCTGTAGGAAGCCTCGTTTAGCAAAGCTTCAGTCAGTTAATTACCTGGCGGAGCGCTGGAGCGTCCAGGCCCTGCATGTGGCGGGACGGCCTGCGACGGCCCGCTGATGAAAGTGATGAATGGCTGTCATTGGGCTTGTTCTAGACTTTATCAGGTGATTAAATATTGAATGTAAAATAGACAGCTCCCGCTGCGCGCCGAGGTCATCCTCCGATTGGCACATTAATCAAACCGCTCCTGTCCTGTCACTGCTGCCGGCGAGGAGCCGCGGCACCGGGGCCCTGTAATACACAGCGTGTCCAGAAACTTTGTAGACCCCTGGTCCTCCTGCCTGATTTCTAAAGGGAGGTATTAGTTAGCATGCATTAACAGCAAAGTGAGACATGAGCATGGAACATTGCTATGAGTATTTGATTGCATTCAGCCTTTACTAGAGCATTAGTGAGGTCAGGTACTGATGTTGGATAGTCAGTTGCAGTATGCAAATGAGCCTGAACCTGGCACTGTGTTACTATGTGCTGATCAGTGATCAACTAAGGCATTTGTAATTGTGTGCTTTCACACCTTGGCCACTTTATTAGAAACACCCACCTTATACTTTCACTGACTGGCCACTTTATTAGAAACACCCACCTTCTACTTTCACTGACTGGCCACTTTATTAGAAACACCCACCTTCTACTTTCACTGACTGGCCACTTTATTAGAAACACCTACCTTCTACTTTCACTGACTGGCCACTTTATTAGAAACACCCACCCTCTGCTTCCACTAACTGGCCACTTTATTAGAAACACCTACCCTCTGCTTCCACTAACTGGCCACTTTATTAGAAACGCCTAGCTTATACTTCCAGTTACTGGGCACCTTATTAGAAACAGGTACGTCTGACTTTGGGTTGTACGAATATCTATCACAGTCCTGAAATATCATAATATTATATCAGCTTTTCACAGAAGCTTTGTCGGCCTGGCCACAGTCCACACTCACCAAGGACCTGAAAGTCCACTCTGGGTTTCATTTCCATCTGGCCGTGTGGGAGCGGGCTGCTCTCTTCTGTGTGGGCAGGTTGCGTTTCCGCTCCTCTGTTAGACCCCTACTTGCTGTCAAATGCTCTGCCGAGACATTGTCTCATGTCTCGCGGGTGACTTTCTGGTGGTCAGTTTTAGCCATTTGTACAGGCGAGCACATGCTCTCTCTCGGTGTGAGTCAAGGCAGCCGGGCACTTCTTTATTTTACCCTCAGGAAGGACTGAGGCGGTTTCGAAACGGTGGAACAGTGAAAGTGTTGCCACGGCTTAGATTAAAGTGGTTCCTCTGAGGGTAACTTCCTCATCCCATATAAGGGGGCTTTCCAGTCAGAGGGGTCTATACCAACCAGTTACTGGTGTTTATTCTGTAGTAACTGGTGTTTATTCTGTAGTAACTGGTGTTTATTCTGTAGTAACTGGTGTTTATTCTGTAGTTACTGGTGTTTATTCTGTAGTAACTGGTGTTTATTCTGTAGTAACTGGTGTTTATTCTGTAGTTACTGGTGTTTATTCTGTAGTTACTGGTCTTTATTCTGTAGTAACTGGTGTTTATTCTGTAGTAACTGGTGTTTATTCTGTAGTAACTGGTGTTTATTCTGTAGTAACTGGTGTTTATTCTGTAGTTACTGGTGTTTATTCTGTAGTAACTGGTGTTTATTCTGTAGTTACTGGTGTTTATTCTGTAGTTACTGGTGTTTATTCTGTAGTTACTGGTGTTTATTCTGTAGTAACTGGTGTTTATTCTGTAGTTACTGGTGTTTATTCTGTAGTTACTGGTGTTTATTCTGTAGTTACTGGTGTTTATTCTGTAGTAACTGGTGTTTATTCTGTAGTAACTGGTGTTTATTCTGTAGTTACTGGTGTTTATTCTGTAGTTACTGGTGTTTATTCTGTAGTAACTGGTGTTTATTCTGTAGTAACTGGTGTTTATTCTGTAGTTACTGGTGTTTATTCTGTAGTAACTGGTGTTTATTCTGTAGTTACTGGTGTTTATTCTGTAGTTGCTGGTGTTTATTCTGTAGTAACTGGTGTTTATTCTGTAGTTACTGGTGTTTATTCTGTAGTTACTGGTGTTTATTCTGTAGCCTGGCCTGTAGTTACTGGTCCTTAATCTGTAGTTACTGGTCCTTATTCTGTAGTTACTGGTCTTTATTCTGTAGTTACTGGTGTTTATTCTGTAGTTACTGGTGTTTATTCTGTAGTTACGGGTCTTTATTCTGTAGTTACTGGTGTTTATTCTGTAGTTACAGGTCTTTATTCTGTAGTTACTGGTGTTTATTCTGTAGCCTGGCCTGTAATTACTGGTCCTTATTCTGTAGTTATGGGTCTTTATTCTGTAGTTATGGGTCTTTATTCTGTAGTTACGGGTCTTTATTCTGTAGTTACTGGTCTTTATTCTGTAGTTATGGGTCTTTATTCTGTAGTTACTGGTCTTTATTCTGTAGTTACTGGTCTTTATTCTGTAGTTACGGGTCTTTATTCTGTAGTTACGGGTCTTTATTCTGTAGTTATGGGTCTTTATTCTGTAGTTACTGGTGTTTATTCTGTAGTTACGGGTGTTTATTCTGTAGTTACTGGTGTTTATTCTGTAGTTACAGGTCTTTATTCTGTAGTTACTGGTCCTTATTCTGTAGTTACTGGTCCTTATTCTGTAGTTACTGGTGTTTATTCTGTAGTTACAGGTCTTTATTCTGTAGTTACTGGTGTTTATTCTGTAGCCTGGCCTGTAATTACTGGTCCTTATTCTGTAGTTACTGGTCTTTATTCTGTAGTTACTGGTGTTTATTCTGTAGTTACTGGTCCTTATTCTGTAGTTACTGGTCCTTATTCTGTAGTTACTGGTCCTTATTCTGTAGTTACTGGTGTTTATTCTGTAGTTACGGGTCTTTATTCTGTAGTTACTGGTGTTTATTCTGTAGTTACAGGTCTTTATTCTGTAGTTACTGGTGTTTATTCTGTAGCCTGCCCTGTAGTTTCTGTAGTTACTGGTCTTTATTCTGTAGTTACTGGTGTTTATTCTGTAGTTACGGGTCTTTATTCTGTAGTTACTGGTCTTTATTCTGTAGTTACTGGTGTTTATTCTGTAGTTACTGGTCTTTATTCTGTAGTTAGGGGTCTTTATTCTGTAGTAACTGGTGTTTATTCTATAGTTACTGGTGTTTATTCTGTAGTTACTGGTCTTTATTCTGTAGTTAGGGGTCTTTATTCTGTAGTTAGGGGTCTTTATTCTGTAGTAACTGGTGTTTATTCTGTAGTAACTGGTGTTTATTCTATAGTTACTGGTGTTTATTCTGTAGTGACTGGTGTTTATTCTGTAGTTACTGGTGTTTATTCTGTAGTTACTGGTGTTTATTCTGTAGTTACTGGTCTTTACTCTGTAGCCTGGTCTGTAGTTTCTGTAGTCAGCCTAAAACCGTTGGCTAATGTATAGTTTATATAGCATGTAAGCTAGCTAGCACAATAACCGGCCCGACTGGAACCGTTGTAGGAGCGTGATCTGTGGTTATGTAATTGGCTGGGTTATTTGACCACGTGTAGAATAACAGGCATGCTAGGTTATGCGCTAGCTAGCAGACGTGCTATCCCACCCTTACAGAGCGTATGCGTCTTCTCGCGTCACATGTGATCACACATAATTCACAGGTTCGCGTGTGAGATGCACTGTATGTGGCGGTTTAGCAAACACGTGCTGACCGGCTGTTCCGAGTTGTTTAGCCTCTGTCTCTGAAGTGCCACTGCTAGCGGTTGAAGTGCTGGTGTCCGTCCGTCTGAAGGCTCTTCTGGAAAGCTTGTTGTAAGCTGTAGTGAACCTCACCCCGCCGTGAGCTGAGCAGGCCCTGCATCACTGCCCGGTTCCAGGTCACAGGGTAGCCTGTTTCCAGAGAGTTGTGATCCATGCTCGGCACAGCAGCAACGTGGACATGATGGGGGTGTGTGTGTGTGTGTGTGTGTGGTGCTGGTATCATGCACAGTGGGTCAGGGCAGGTCAGGAGTGGACCACTGGCCAACAATGCCCAGCCAGGAGAGTCTCTGTGGACTGAACTCGGCCGTGATGCAGGGCTAACGGTGTACACCAGCAAGCGGTCAGTGAGTGTGACGTGTGCTGAGCTGAGCGAGATGCTGCTTGTGTTCAGAGACAGCGGAATTGGTTAAAACCAGGAAGAGAGGCCTGCAGGCGAGGAAATGCATCACTCCGAGCGTGTTGTCTGTGGTTGGGTATGACACACCCTCTCCCTCTCTCTCGCTCTCTCGCTCTCTCTCCGTCGTACACTGCTACGTTTGTAACCGACGTCCTGAACACTTTGCTGTCCGCTGGCTGGCATTACGCGTGGCCACTGCTGCCGTCTCGTAAAGGTAAAGGCCCAGTCCGTCTCCTGTCTGATCTGTCCCTCTGTCTCCGTCCTCCTTTGATATTGTGGCGTACTGGAAGCCATGGTATCTTCTGTTTCTCGTGAGTAGGCTATTAGAATGCAGGATAGCGAGGGGCAGTGTGGCGATACTGATCGTTATGGCGATGCTTTGCGTTGGATCTGGTGTGGTGCTCCGGTGCTGTTGTACTTTTAGTTGAAGTAGTTTGCAGTGTTGTGCTTTTGCCACATCGAGCTCCTGTCGGTATATAAGGCCTGTTTCTAGAAGGTGAAAGATTCACCAGCTCAGTAAAGCCCATGGGCATATGTGGACCCATTCGTCTGGAGGCACTAATGCTTCTTTGCAGTCCACTTGGTTTGCTGTTGTAGCTGTTGTTACTGGGAGTTATGTAGGATAGCATCACTGATTAAACCACACACTGCTCCCAGAAGGAGGTGTGGGAGTGCGGGTGTGTTGGGAAGGGAGATAAAGGTGACCAGGATCAATAACTGATGATAAATTTAGACTGATATGATCAATATTTATTGAGCTACACATACAGAAGTCTGTCTCTCAGTATGGCGCCGGGCCGCCGTGTTCGCTAACCCAACACGCCAGACGTCTCGGTATGGAGCTGTAGAGGTTCCTGATGGTGTCCTGTGATAATCCATCCCATGCAGCTTGAACATCCTCACACAGTTCCTGCAGATGGTGCGGTAGGGGTGGAGGTGGAGGGACACCAGGTCTTCTGGACGTGTGAGAACAAACCGTTCATCTCGGTGCTGACCACGGTGCCTCCACACACGGATTCGTTGGGCGTCTCCACCAAGACTAAAGCGGGACTCGTCACTGAAGATGACCCGCTGCCATTCTGAGTCACTCCATGACAGTCTGGTACGACACCACTGCAGTCTTTGGTGACGGTGACGTGGTGTTAAGGACAGTCGTGGTAACGGTCTGTGTGCATGTAGTCCTGCGTGGTGCAGCCGTCTGCCGATGGTGCTGCACTAACAGGAGGACTCATGGAGGACACCACTGCTCGCTGGAGGTCTGTAATGGTGGTGTTGGGTCAGTCAGGTACAGAGATAAGACCCGTCCTTGGTTACGTCACATGCACGGCTGAGTGTGAATCTGGAGTCATTAGCATATGTGATTGGCAGGTTTTGGGTGCAGCTGTTCTCCTGATGGGTGTGAATGTTAAACGGTCTGTGAGTGGTGCTGTAATGAGTGGTGTTAGATATCCCGGCCCTGTTTAAGACTGTCCTGCAGTGACGGTGCACTTCTGAACGCCTGTAAAGCGTTTAGCTCAGCAGCAGCGCTTGGTGGTTGATGTGTTCTCCGAGTTCCCCTGTTTGGATAGCCGTGTCTTTTGCTTTTGCTCGACTGTGTTTGTTTGTTCCTGAAAGTTTCACTTGGTGACCAGCTGGCTGGCTGGGCTGCTTCTGTTTTTGAGGCCGTGCCAGGAGCGAGTCTCAAAGGCGGCGCTGCAGCCATTATTATGCATCAGGCATCTCCTGAGCTCGGGGGAAAGGGCCTGCATTGTGGTCCCGACAATGAAAACCATCCTTTCTGCATCTCAGCATGGGGCTACGGTGCTCTCCCTCCCTCATGCGACTGCACACGGGCCCCTCCGGCACCTCAGGGGAGGCCGTTCCACTTTGTACAGGCTAACGCCAACGTCCATACATGGCTGTACCGAGCCGCAAGCTCGTATAAGGTCAGTGTCACTTGGTGGACGACTTCAGCACTCGTCTCTGTGCGATAAGTCAGAGCCACGTTAAATCTGAGGGAGTAAAACTTGAGCACTTCCTTTGTGAAACTGTCCAGACTGGGCCGGTTTTGCTTTGTTTAAACAGTCCGGCCTGAGAGGGCTGTTGATGTTCTCCCGAACTCTTCACCGTGTCAGGTTATTTGTTTGAAGCTGCTCTGCTTTGGCCTCGCAGCTACTGTTAGCACATAGCTGTACAAGTAGATTGCAATTACAAAATCTCGGTTGCGATGGATTGGGACGCACTCGGGACGTGACGGCCCTCGGAATGAACTTTCAGTTCTGTAGAGTGCTGCAAACAGCCATAAGTGCTGTGTAAGTGTGAGTCAGTTCTGTCAGCCATGCTGTGCTATGTTGCTTATCTGCTTAGAGACCCTTTATTGGGATCAGTGATGGGGATACTGATCCCTATGATTGACACCACATAGCAATTTCTGACCCCCTCCCGTTCTGACACCAGCATGCATAACAGTGAGGTGGCCAGCAGCAGCACAAATGCTCATGGCTAAATCTGTAATGGCCTAACATGCTAACGGTGGGGCTTACCTGGATGTCTGAGCCGCTTCTTTCAGAGACCACTCACCTGCTGTTGTGTAGCTCTTACAGTCTGAGCTAAGGTTAGTCCAGACCGTTACTGAGACGCAGAAGGAACCCCCGTACGCTGAGAGCGGTTAGCTGTCATTTAGTTCTAAGCTAGCGTAGCCGTACCTTAGCTAGCCTATCCACTACCCCCAGCTGTGGTGCATCTCCATCCATGTCCATCCAATCTGCAGGTGTATGGAAGCGTACGGTCATACGGGTCTACCAGCAGTGGATACAATCCCAGTCTACAGGGAATTCTCCTCGGAACTGTGCCAGGGAAGGCCTCCACCACATCTGGACCACCTGACCAGTTCTCTGATGTAAGAGAGTCTGAACACTGATGTGGCTACATCCAGAACCTCGTCCATGTCCGGTCCAGTCCCAGCTGGTACTGGTGCTGGTGGAGGTTACACACTGGTACGGGTCAGTCACAGGGGGCTCGTCTTCTCGTCCAGTGAGCTCTTTGTCCAGGACTCGTTCAGCTGGAGGTAGTACTGATGCTGGTACCTATAGGCCTATCAGTATCTGCCTGTTTATGGATCAGGTATCAGTGTGTGACGTATGTGCAGGTCGGTCGTATGAGCAAGCATCAGCACAGTGATTCCACAGACCCGTGCGCCTGGCCCTCGGTGGTGAGGCTTGTTTGCATGTGGCGTATCAGTACCGTGTGGCGCAGCCCTGGTGAACCTGGTTCACTACGCCTCAGTGGCCCCTCACTCTCTGAGGAGCCCAGTGTGGTCTGGTGTTTCGCCTTTATCAGAGCAGGGTGACGTTATCATAGCGTGAGCAGGAGGAGAAGGTAGATGTGCCCAGTGGGGGGAGGGGGGTGTGGCTTTGAGCCTGGCGGTCCGAGAAAGTCTCACTTCCCCTTAAAGATTCACAGTGTTTTCAGCTAATTGATTCTATAGGTCAATTACTTATTCACCTCATTCCACGGTCAGCAGGGGTCCAGGGTGGGCTTCAGGGGTGTGCAAATGAATGGGGGAGAGGAGACACAAGGAGAGGAAAAGAGGGGAGAAGATATGACAAGAAAATAGAACATGAAATAGAAAAAAAGAAGAGATTAAAAGAGAGGAGAGGAAGAGAGGAGAAGAGAAGAAGAGATTAAAAGAGGGGAGGATAAGAGGGGTGAAGAGGAGAGGAAGAGAGATTAAAAGAGGAGGAGTAAAGTTGAGAAGAGAGGAGAAGAGAGGAAGAAAGGAGAAGAGAAGAGATTAAAAGAGAGGAGAAGAGAAAAGTTACGAGGAGAGGAGAACTGAGTAAGAGAGAATTAAAAAGGAGAAGAAGGAGGGAGTGGGGGAGGAGTGGAGAAGTGCTCTTTTGGATTAGTGTGAGCTCCTTGGCAATCTGCATGTGAATGACTGAGAACAGCTTGAGCCGTTACCCCCGCTCTCTCCTTCTCTCTCTCTCTCCCTCTCTTTCTCCCCCTCTCTCTCTCTCCTTTGCTCACTCACTCACTCATTCAGTCAGAGAGAGAGAGAGAGGCTCATTAGCACTACCACTCTGCACATCCCGAAGCAGGAGGCTAAAGTTTGCCCTCCTGTGAGAGAGAATCGGTCAGATCTGCGGAGGCCTGTTCCCCGCGCGGCGCGGCCGGAGCTTAGCGGAGCGGTGGACTTGTCCCTGGCTGTGGTCAGAGCTTTGTGAATGAGAGAAGGTAAGGAGTTCATCTCCTCCGGGCCCAGCCTCGCAGGCCTGCTGATAACAATGCAGCCTGTGGCACCGGCAGGGGGAGGGGTGGGCGCTTTCCCCCTTCTAATGATTTCTCAGGGTTTGCTGGGCGTCTTCGAGCAGTTTGAGGAAGCACCAGAGGCAGGAGGATTACTTCCTCTCATGTGGAGCCTCGTGAGCAGTTCGGCTGGTCGTGTCCGCCGTCAGGCCTGCGCCGCGTTCGCTCTTGGTGATTTGACTTGATTCGTGGGGAGCGGACCAAATCAAGTGAGTGGTGTGAGCACCGCGGGAGACGGGGTGGCCTGTCGCAGGGAGAAGAAGCGAGCTCTTGTTTGGGACCCGGGCACAGGCTTGGTGCGGAATGTGTCGGAGATGACCTGTAATTACATCACGCGGCTGTTTTGGTGGGCAGATTGTGCCCATTATCCTTTTAGGCTGTGACTGAGTGATGCTGGCAGTCGTGATTGCTTGTGGACACACTGGTAAATAAGGAAGGCCAACAGAACTCCTCCCGGCCTCACAGGGCTTGGGTTCGGGTTCTCACTGGCCTTAGTCCATGGTCACATGGTACATGTAGTAACAGCTCTGGAGTTGTTGGTTGGTCTACCACCACGACTGCCACGGCTTTACCTGTACCTGCGCGCCTGCTGCTGTTGCCTTGAGACTAGCGTGTGTCCGGGTCTAGTGGACGAAGGCGGTCTGGAACGTTCCTCAGGTGGCGGATGGGATCTGTATGTAGCAGGCTTGTCTGCAGAGCGCTTGGAAGCTGCTGGCTCGGCGCTGTGTCCACGCTGTGTCCGCGCTCCAGCGTCCAGGTTGTGTGTTATTGTTACCAGGTTCATTATTCCCTCATGATTTCGTAAACTGGCTGATCTTGGGAAGTGGTAATGAGGAACGGTCCCGGAGCGTTTGAGGGGTTAAGCCAGCTAGACCTTTCATCCACTCCATTGGCTCACAGTGCTTTAATGCCTCATAAATTCCTAATGAGGCCGTTATTGCTTTAATAGCCAGTGGATTATTCATAAATCATTAATTGCTGAGTAATAACTGGATAAGAAGCCTGCAGTTAAAGGGGTTAATCAGGTTTGAGTGATTAACCCTTTAAACGAAGGGGCTATAATTGGATATTTGATAATAGTGTGTACTGTGATTAACGTATGATATAGTAGCCAGTATGAATTATTCAGTATGCGGTATGAATTCTTTAGTAACTGCTATTGCTTATTCAATGTATATACTGTGAATTATATATGATATTGTAACCAGTATGAATTATTCAGTATGTACTGTGAGATTGGTATGATATAGTAGCCAGTATGAATTTCACCAAGTGCTATGACCTACATGGTAACCACTGGTATAAACCACTATGGATTACACAGCAGTCACTGTGAATTATTCCGTAACTGCTATGAATGATATCGGAACCGCTGGTATGAATAACCACTTCAGTAGCCACTATAGGAATCAGTGTGTGTTAGCTCGTACCTGGTGTTACTGTGATCAGTTAGTAATTTGGAATGGACTGGGAGTTCTACAGTAACCAGTATGAATTCTTACAGCTGCTAGAACTGATCCAGCAGCCCCCGCTGTGTCCTGTCTCTGTCTGGACTCGGATCTCTGGGTTTAACCGTGCTGGTGTGTTGTGGGTGCACATGGTTGGGTTGCCTCTCCTGGTGGTGTTGGTTGGTGTGGCGCTGTTGGTGTCAGGTGTGCGAGGAGGGGTTGGTGAAGCGGGCCGAGTGAGGGCTGATTAAACACAGACTCGGCCCGGCCTTCATTTCTCCTTTAATTACTGGAGCTCTGTCTTTCTTCAGCGGCGGTTCTCCCCAGCGCACTGTGGCGTTCTGTTTGTCTTTCTCAGGCCTCTGGAGGACCAGTCCATCCCTCTCCCTCTCCGCTAACCCGTCTGGACCAGACGGCCTGTGTTTGTCCACATTCCCTCTCTCTGTGTCTCTCTCCCTGTCTCTCCCTCTGTCTCCTTTCTCCCCTTCTCTCTCTCTGTCTCTCTCTCTGTCTCTCCCTCTGTCTCCTTTCTCCCCTTCTCTCTCTCTCTCTCCCTCTGTCTCTCCCTCTGTCTCTCTCTCTGTCTCTCCCTCTGTCTCCTTTCTCCCCTTTTCTCTCTCTCTCTCTCCCTCTGTCTCTCCCTCTGTCTCTCTCTCTGTCTCTCCCTCTGTCTCCTCTCTCCCTTTCTCTCTCTCTCCCTCTCCCTCTTCCTCTGTCTCTCTCTGTCTCTCTCTGTCTCTCCCTCTGTCTCTCCCTCTGTCTCCTTTCTCCCCTTCTCTCTCTCTCCCTCTCCCTCTGTCTCTCCCTCTGTCTCCCTCTGTCTTTCCCTCTGTCTGTCCCTCTGTCCCCTTTCTCCCCTCTCTCTCTCTCTCTCTCTCTCTCTCTCTCTCTGTCTCTCTCTGTCTCTCTCTCTCTCTCTGACAGCGGAAGGAGGGATCATACTAAGGCTGAACGTTGCTTGTGTACTTGGGGTCTCAGGTATATGTGTAAATATGATGTCCGCCTCCCCGGCTGAATCTGATTGGCTCTCGTGTGCATGATACGCTGGCTGGATAGCTGTGACGTGAGGCGAGTTGGCCAGTGAGAAGCGAGGGATTAGATCTATTTTGGTGGCTGGAGCCGGGGCTGTTTATTTATAGCTGACTAAGTCATGTGGACAGGAGGTACCTGCACCTAGCGACGCTTCTGTCCCCCGTCAGATCCTGGGCAGTGTGATGCTCGCTGAGGGGCCGTTTATGGGGGGCTGTTTGACCTCACAGCGCCCTGCAGCATGTATCCCTCCACCATGAATGGAGTTTAAGGCTGAGATCTTCTCCACACTATCATAAACAGCGTCTCAGACATCAGGCAGCGTATTCAGAACCACCTCCTGTAGGAACTTCCTGTGGGGGAGCTTTTAGAGGGGATGTCTGGTTACCTTCACCACCACTGTGGACATCTTTGCTGCTTGAGTATTCCCCTTACAGTGGCATGCAAAAGTTAGGGCACCCCAAGAGATTTGAGCTCTCAGGTTTCACTTTCAACCTTCACCGGGTCCTCAGACCTTAATTAGCTTGTTAGCGCTGTGGCTTGTGCACAGTCATCACTGGGTATGACTAGGTGATGCACTCCCCAAACCTCCAACCAGCATGGTGGAGGTCCAGTTAAGGATCTGAAAGACCAGGAAGGAACTGCTGGTAGGACTGATAGAAAGGCTAATTAAACCCTGTCTGACTGTGACAGACCTTCAGGAATATCTACCAGGCTCTGAGTGGGGGTGCAGTGATCACCTGTGCACAGGTATGACCTTCATGGAGGAGTAATTAGCAGGAAACCTCTCCTGATTCTTCAGCACTAAGTCCAGCACTAGAAGTTTTCCAAGGAACATCTAAACAAGTCTGGAGCATACTGAAACAAGTCTGACGGACTGATGGTGTAGAGCCTGAGTAACGATTAAGCCCTGGGGTGGATCCATCATGCTTTGGGCTTGTTCTGCAGCCAGGGGGACAGGGAACATCTCACTGGTGGTGCGAAGCGTGGATGCAGTTATGTACCAGCAAATTCTGGAAGCAAACATGGCATGGTCTTCAAGAAAACTGAAGATGAAAGAGGATAATGATCCTGAACACACCTCACAGTCCCTGCTGGGCAACCTCGGGAGATGCCAGCTGAAGGTTTTACCACGGGCCCCAGACTCCTCTTACCCAGGCATCAAGGAAGATCTGTGAATAGACGTCAGAAGAGCAGCGCAGGCAGGAAGATCCAGAAATCTCACAAAACCAAACAGGAACCGAGAGACTCTTACCTGCTACAAACAGGGGTGCCCAAACATTAGCATGCCCCTGTATTAGCACTGGGCACTGCAGTAATAGTAGTGGTGAGAGTGGAGCGCATGCGTGGCTGTTTCCTGTTGATGAGCTTACGCTTTGCCTCCGGGGCGTCTAACTCGATGCCAGTGTAAGTTATTCATACACCGTGACTGCCACGATATTTTCGGTCTGTGGTTTTGCATAACACGCATCACTTCACTGATACACACCACATCAGTGCTGCTTATGGTGCCCAGACGTAACTGGGAAGAGAATGGCAAACCGGAGTCGGTCACTGCCGCTCAGTTTCAGAACCATGGCTTTAATTGGAGCACATGGAGGTGACACCTTGAGCGAGCTTGTGGAGAAAGCTTATTGAGAGAGCGGATAGCATTCAAGCAGCCCCCAGGCTCAAACACGTCAACACCGTCTCGCTCTCCTCAGCGAGATGGAGGGACTGCTTAACGAGAGCCGAGACGGTGCCTAAAGGGAGACGGATGATCGTGACACAGCGGATGCTATCATAACTAACCTCACATCACTTCAGATGTCTCGGGTAGTTGCTGCTGTAGTTTCAGAAGCTCACCTTGAGTGTCTCAGGTGTTAGTGAGGGGCTATAAACCCCTTCGGGGTGTGAGTGACGGGATCCATAGATTGGGAAGAGGTGCTACAGTGCAGGGAATGTCTCGTTCCATGTGTGGAAAATGGCTCCAGAGCAGATGTTAATGATTGGCTAAAAGGAGGGACTGCATGTGGGCGTGGCCAAAGACCATAGTGTGAAGGAATTAGCTGAATCTGCAGGTGTATGGAAGCGTACGGTCATACGGGTCTACCAGCAGTGGATACAATCCCAGTCTACAGGGAATTCTCCTCGGAACTGTGCCAGGGAAGGCATCCACCAAATCTGGACCACCTGACCAGTTCTTTAATGTAGGAGGGTCTGAACATTGATGTGGCTACATCCAGAACCTCGTCCAGTACATGCCCAATCCAGTCCCAGCTGGTACTGGTGCTGGTGGAGGTTACGCACTGTCAGGTACGGGTCAGTCACAGCTGGTACTGGTGCTGGTGGAGGTTACACACTGTCAGGTACGGGTCAGTCGTTTTTGTGAATTAGCCCATAGAAACAGATGCACTTCACCATGTAAGGTCACGTCTCTGGAAGACCCTTGTGAGTTTGACCCGGTTACAAATCGGCGAGGCCTCGTAATGAGGGAGGGCGCGTATGATTACCAGCGCGAGGCCGACGGCTCTAAAGGCTGAGGCCACATTTCTACACCACAGCAGTTCTTGAGACGTTCTGGAGGAACTGAGGCAGTTATATAAGATCAAATGTGTCTGTGATTGTGCAATATTAGACAAGAGCCGACGAGAGGCGTGGGGCGTGCCGTGAGAGATTGGCACCATGTTGCTGCATAAGAAAGCCTCCATGGTGACGCGGCGCCATGCGAACCCTTCAGGATGTAGCGTTCATGGTGGAACACGAGCAGAAAGTGATGCAGCATATAATGACTTGACTCTAGTGATGGAGTTACGGTATGTAGTAATATCAGATAGAACGAACAACTCCCAGCCAATCACATCGCAGGGGCAGAATTAAAATAATCAGAAACCTGCAGCTTTTGATCAGAGTGTCTGATGATGTCACGGAAGCGCGATAACAGCAGGCCCTTCCTGGAAACTCATCAGATCATCCTACACCCCCTCTGTGCCGTTATACACAAATGAATAAGCACATGTACACTCTCACCCTCTCTCATCTCTGAGTCGAGGAGCTAGAGCTGTACCGATACCAGCTATTCCCCTCTGATACCGATACCCGATACAGAATCAGATACCAGTACCTGATCTTCATATATACTCATGCGTAGGAGAGTAAAGCCTATCCAGCTAGACTGAGTAGTGTTTACTTGCTGCCCCAGAAGGAGGTGTGGGAGTGCAGGTGTGTGGGGAAGGAAGATAAAGGTGACCAGGATCAATAACTGGTGATAAATGTAGACTGATATGATCAATATTTATTGAGCTACACATACAGAAGTCTGTCTCTCAGTATGGCGTCGGGCCGCCGTGTTCGCTAACCCAACACGCCAGACGTCTCGGTATGGAGCTGTAGAGGTTCCTGATGGAGTCCTGTGATAATCCATCCCATGCAGCTTGAACATCCTCACACAGTTGGTGCGGTAGGGGTGGGGGTGGGGTCACTCCATGACAGTCTGGTACGACACCACTGCAGTCTTTGGTGACGGTGACGTGGTGTTAAGGACAGTCGTGGTAACGTCTGTGTGCACTCATCTCTGAGCGACTCTGCTGCTGTCGTCCACACCGTGTCAGAGTTTTACTGGCTTGGTTAAAGTAACAGGCTGTGACACCTGAGTGCTGCACCTGACCAACAGAGGTGCACCCCAGGAAGCTATGCTGGGGCTGTTATGCTAGCGGAAAGGTAAATCCGAGCCAAAGGGTGGCAGAGTTGGGCAGTTCTATCTGCTCCTCAGTAGCAGTCTGAACTAGCATTAACTCAGACTGTAAGAGCTGCAGATCGGCGTTACTGTAAGAAGCAGCTCAGGTAAGCAGCTGCCGTTAGCGTGGTATGGTCGCCAAATACTGCCTCTACAGGTTCAGCCATGAGCATTTCACTCCTGCTGGTTGCCCCGCACTGCCGCTGTGCTCAGGTGGGCATCAGAACTTGCTTTAGTGCTAGAATCAGGGCAGCACCAGATGGAGCAGAGGTAGTGCCAGCCTCTGCAGGGCTGACCTCTTTAAACAAACAGCCCTGAAAGGTTTCATCTTTGACACTGCTGAGGGTAACCCTGTTTAACGGGACCATAAAGAGGAACATGCTACCAGCTTCTGACGGCCAATTCAGGCGTCTGCGTCAGAGCTACTTCGTAAGCATGGTGTAGAAACCATGGTGCCATGTACCCTACATCGTAGCCAGACGCACACACAGATTCCCAGAGCAGTGACTGCCTTCGCCTTTCTGCCCTCACCAACTAGCTCCAACGCTCACAGATGGCCACCATATATCGGTCCAGTGGCTTGTTCAGATGGTTGTGTGCCACTGCTGGTCTACCCTCGGACCACCCAGATAACTGTCCGACACACATGGTCTAACTAGCAACAAACTGGTGCAGAAACCCCATCGCCAACTAGTGTATTGGCGGTGTAACTGCAGAGACACCAGGACAAGTGGAAATGCTCACATGGCGCAGGCCGCTAGCACAGGCTACTTTGGAGGTGTGGCTCTTCGAGGAAGTGAAAGCGAGCCTCCTGTAAAGAGTGGACACTGTAAAAAAAAGGTCAAGAGTGGACAGTGAACACGCGGTCACCTTACCACAGTGCTGCAGATGTGCTAAACGTCAGCAAAGAAATGCTAACATGCACCCTACCACCATGCTAGCTAGGTTGCTCTGCAGCTGCATAAACCATTGACCGTGTGTTGAGCACCCAAGAAACCAATGCAACAAAACCAAGCGTCCCCTCCCTCCGCTCGCTGAGACCACTGACCGTGGGCAGCGTGCCAGGTGACCTTGAGGGCGGTCTGGTATGTTTATTTACATGCCCATTGGAAAGCTGTTACCTCTGTTACCATATTAGAAGGTGATAGATGTGCATGTTAGCCTCTACCGGACCGTTGTGTCAGTATCTATGAATTTACATCCAAGGAAATCCAGAACAGCTTGTACTTAATGTGGAACTGTCCAGCCAGGCCAGCAGACTGACGTCCAGACCTCAGTGGACCGGCTCTCCGGAGTAAGCCCTGCTCTATAAGTCAGCGCTCAATTGAGCTGAACAAACTGCAGCCGGAGCCGCAGCAACGTTTTCCTATTTATCATCTGCCGGGGGCCGTTTGAAGGTTTGCTGGGTAAAGTTCAGCGCACATCGCAGGTGCTTTCCATGCAGCCCCCCAGCCCAGAGGGCCGTGCATAGTCTGAGGCAGGGAGAGCAGCGGCGCGCGCCAACACACCACTTCCGTGCTTCAGTGCCCGGGTAAGATGCACAAGTATGGGCAGTTCTGCATTCTTCGTCTTCATTACCGCGGCAGACCATCTGAATCAATCTCTGCCTCACCTACATTCGCCTCCTGTCACTCATCATAATCTCCATTAATCTCCACCTGCTCGCACTGGGCATGCTCACGGCCCACCAGCGTGAGTTCACACGCGGGCTTGGGAAAACGTGCACGGCTAGCCCATGCTGACTCACCGAGCGAGGTCCTGGAAGCCGAGCCCTGGGAAAATCTGTCTAACAAAGAGTGAGGTCTGAAACACACGTCAGCTTGTTCATTAATAACCCTACAGTCAGCTTTAGATGGGTCTGTGGGGGGCGGGGCTCCCAGTTACTAGCAATTAGCGCTTAGCGAGCACGTTAGCAAGTCATTCAAAATTAAAAAGGTGCACCACAAAAATACAGAAGTCTGAACACCACTGAATTATTTTTATTTGCTAAGTGAACACATTCTACATGGAATAAACTAAGATATGTAATTTTAAACCAATTCCATACATTTAATAACTGAACATACCAAATCAGAAAATAGAAAATGTGCCAATGTTTACCAATATGGATGGATGGGTGGATGGATCTACAGACGGATAGATACATTGATAGGGAAATAGATAGATGGATGGATGCATAGATAATTACATAGATGGGAAAACAGATGGATGGATACATAGATATCTAGATAGATATTTAGATACATAGATAAGAAGATGGATACACAGACAGACCAACCGACCCACCCAAACTGATGAACTGTCCTAGTTTACCACCGTACATAAACCCTCTTGTGCATTTCCGGGTGGTTGTTAGACACTGCCTAATCACAGTGCCCTTTTCTGCATGCGGTGAGCAATCACAGTAGGCCTTTGCGGGTGTTTCGGTGAATGACGGTGTATACGGATGATGCACCAGTGCCTCACAAGTGTAATATTATTAACATGAATATAAATATAAATGAGCTGTACCTCAGTCGTACCTCAGTCGTACCTCAGTTGTACCTCAGTTGCACCTCAGTTGCGCCTCAGTCGTACCTCAGTCGTACCTCAGTTGTACCTCAGTTGTACCTCAGTTGCGCCTCAGTCGTACCTCAGTCGTACCTCAGTCGTACCTCAGTTGTGCCTCAGTCGTGCCTCAGTTGTACCTCAGTCGTACCTCAGTCGTACCTCAGTCGTGCCTCAGTTGTGCCTCAGTTGTACCTCAGTCGCTGTGCCGCCTCTATACCAGTACGTTGTCCTCACAGCGTGGCCCCAGTAGCTTATCTGTTCTCCATCTTGATCTCTCTCTTTCTTTCCAGACACGGTGCAAGAGCTGGACTCTGAGCTGGAGCCGCCCGTCCGGATGGAGGAGGAGAGGGAGGTGGACCTTCAGGTGGAGGAGGAGGAGCCGGAGGTGATGAAGCAGCCAGAGCAGCCGACGCCTTGCCTCAGCGAGCCGAACATGCAGGGCATCATCAGGGGCAGCGACCTGTTCGGCTACGTGGGCATCGAGGCCGTGCTGGACCAGATGCGGCGCAAGACCATGAAGGCCGGCTTTGAGTTCAACATCATGGTGGTCGGTAAGTCTGAGCTCCAGCTGAGAACGAGGTCACGGTTCACCTGAGCAATAATGCAGCTAACGCTAATGTGACTTAACACATCAGTGACTCTGCAGTGATGCAGTTCAGTTCTACTACTGCAGGAGTGATCGCATGGGGCGTGGGGGTTTCTGGTGTTGCCTGTGCATGATTTGTTGCGCCATCATTCAGTACTTCAGAAAAACGTCATGAAGCAAACCAAAACATCTGATGAGAAATTCACTTGCGTAACATACTGGGCGGGTTCGGCACCATGCTGTTGACCTTTCACCTTGTATATGGTACTATTCAATTTTGGTACCAGCTATTTCGTTGCCCGCTGCAAATACAGTGCCCTCTCAACGCGTCTGACCATCGTAGCAATGCCCCATGAAACTACTGTGACGTGAAGGAGATGAGTGTTGATCAGAAGAGACAGCAAGGAGCGCTTGGGAAGCACTTGCGGTCGCTCAAAGGCGACACAAGGGTATGCTAACCTAGCATTAGCATATGTGCTCAGGGTAGAAGAGTGGCTTCTTACTCTGGATGAGTCTCTGCCCAACCAGAGAGCAGAACCAGGATGTGGTGTGTTGTGGATGCTGGTATGACCATGCTGGTGTGACTAGCTAAACGAGCGTCAGACCAGCGTAACCCAGCAGCTCGCTTGTAGGAAAGTCTTATCGCACCTCACTGCATCTAGAGCCGAGCCGAGTTGAGCTAATACCATGCAGTGGAAAGGTTTCTGCCCACTCACTGTCCGCTCTGGTAAACACTCCTACCTTGCTGGTCCACCTCGTGAGTGTAAAGACCTGTGAGATGGCCTGACCAGGGTTGCAAAGTATGCGGAGTATGCAGAGCATAGTGCAGCACACTGATCTATAAAGATACTTGACATGGTTGGTGGCAAGCTGGCTAACACGTCGACCACATGCTGCCGTCTCGCTGACTGCACGCCGAACAGTTTCTCTTTCATGTGCGTTTATGGTCAGGAGTGGAGAAATAAAGGGGGATACGTGCATAATGAAGATGTAAAGGTGTTCAGAGTGGGTTGGTGTGAATCGGCCTGGTGTAGATTCAGGGTTGTGAAGGAAACCAGGTCTGAGACGCTGCTGTTGTTTCGTTGGAGAACTGTTTTAGAAAATAATATACTAAATATAATTCTAATTCTAAACTCCCCTCTGACTGATCCGTATCTACCAGTGTGTAACCCCTCCACCAGCACCAGTACCAGCTGGGACTGGATCGGGCATGTACTGGACGAGGTTCTGGATGTAGCCACATCAGTGTTCAGACACTCTCACATCAGAGAACTGGTCCAGATGTGGTGGATGCCTTCCCTGGCACAGTTCCGAGGAGAATTCCCTGTAGACTGGGATTGTATCCACTGCTGGTAGACCCGTATGACCGTACGCTTCCACACACCTGCAGATTCAGCTACTTCCTCCACACTATGGTCTTTGGCCACGCCCACATGCAGTCCCTCCTTTTAGCCAATCAGTAACATCTGCTCTGGAGCCATTTTCCACACATGGAACGAGACACTCCCTGCACTGTAGCACCTCCTCCCAATCTATGGATCCCCTCACTCACACCCCACAGGGATTTATAGCCCTTGTGCAGCGCCATCTGCAGGAGCCTGAAGGTACTACCACCTTAAACACAGTGTTCCATGTAGTTCCACAGATTTCCAAGAGGGTTCAAATCTGGGGCTTTTGGGGGCCAGTACAGATGTGTGGAAAGGCCTGGTTGTCCAGAAGCTCAGTGTAAGCACTGTGGTTCAAATGTGCTGTCAACCAAAGAACCCATATCTCCATTATAACACCCCCAGAACGTCACAGAGGAGCTTGTTTGGGGAGCTGATGGTTCCTTTTGCACGCCGCTCTAAAGAGTCAGCATGGTTCTTTATGAAGCAGCCTTGCCATGAAATACACCAAACCCCTCAGAATGGCTCTGCTGACATCTGACTTGTTGAAATGAGCTAGAAAGAGTCATGCTTCAGTGTCACGGGCCACAAATTTGGCTTTCATAGATCATCAGAGTTGAACTTGATGTGCAGTGAAATGCGTTCACGCTCAGTGGCGCGTATTCCAGTGGAATGATGCTAACATGACTAGGCCTCAACATCCACATAGGATAACGCCAGTCATGGGCATCGCCCATTAGACATTCACTCAGTACGAGGAACCGCTCAGCCCCACGCGTGTGTGAGTGAATCACCACGACTTCTCAGCTCGCTAGCTGAGGGCCTGCTGAGTGCGAAGAGTCCGGCGAGGATTTTGGGGCGTGGGTGCGGAGCCTTCAGCGAGACGGGAGAGGAGAAGATTAGCCACGCAGGACCACACGGGCCTGCGTAGGAGTGGCGCGCGAGAAGAGTGGCGCACCAGCCTGCTTTGAGTCAGAGTAAAGGCCAGACAGACGCTGAGAGCTGCTTGCGGTTAGCATGCTAGCAGGAAGGCTGAGGCTCGTGGCAGAGGAAGCGCAGGGGCAGGTGTACAGGAAACGGAGGAACCGAGCGAAGTCTGAAGCTCGGCTGTTTTCAGGCGCTAACATTAGTGGTTATTAGACCTGACGGCTTTCTCGTTCAGCAGCGAGGCTCCCGTTGTTGTTGTTGTTTTAGCGGAGCTGGAAACGTGCCCTCTTTGTCTGCCAGATGCTCCGACACGCTGGCTATTTCAGATACTCTTGTCATTTGAGTTCCCTCTGTGCTCGTCAGACACAGGGATATAAAACGCTGGGCTGATCGGGTGTGTCTTCCATGTGCATGTAGTCAGGGGGAAATGTACCCGTATAATCTCCAGTGATGGTGCATGTTAGGTACAGGTTCTCTTCTTAGTGTCCCTCATAAAGAGGAAGCGGTCTCATGCCTACGTTTGGGTGGTCCGCTCCGGTTTTACAGAGTAGTTTCAGAGTAAACTCCATTTTTGTAGGTTTTTGCTTTTGTGCATCTTTTGATCACATGATCTGCTGTTTACCCTGTGTGAAAATTTCATGATGATCGGACCGACAGAAATGGCCCAGTATTGCTTGGAAAGACGTCTGGTTCCATTGACTAGCATGAAACGTAAAAGAGGTTTTTGCCCTCTCTTGTAAAGTTGCCATTTGGACAGTAACGATGTTTTGAGGAGGACCTTCAGTGCTTTTCTGGCTCCTCCTTTTCCTGTAGTGTCTTCTGGAGCGTTTCTCCAGAGTTACCAAGCCCAAAGTACATGCCAGAGTGAGAAACTCTCCCAGAGAGTTGCAGCTGCCTGAAACAGCTTGTCCTTTTCTCGGTTACGAGGTGATGTCATCACGTAACACCGTCTTGTCTTGCCCGCCTACCACCACACGTCTTCACACAGCAACTGCTGGAGGCTGAAAAGGATGTGGTATTGCTCCGGTGGTTGATTAGTCATTAGTGATTAGTGGGCAAGCTGACCAATCAGAGCACACACACACGTGTGTATATATATATATATAAATGGTGATACTGATATACTGCGATGGATTGTATTAGCAGTTGAACACTAACCCACATGGCACTAAATTGTGTTTATGTAGTTCTGTTTTTTGTGAAAGGTTAATTTGATGGACTCGATCCCGAATACTTCCCTGAGGAAAACCGTGAGAAACTAGGAAGATAGATAGGTATTGATGAATCGATGAATCCGACAGCTGTGGTTCCATTAGAACCCTGGGAGATTTTTACCGGAGCACACAGCTTGGAAAGTACAGTAGGGAGCAGCTGTTAATTCTCAGCCAACTTTCCTCTCTCAGAGTCTCGGCTCTCCGCGCCCGGTCAGCCCAGCTCCTGAGGCATTTTACTGGACCCCTGCCCGATTCAAACTGACCACCCTATTCATGCCCAGCCAATCAGAGCTCAGGACCCTCCGGGGCTTCCAGAAGAGGGGCGGTGGGGTGGGGAGCGTGGGCCGTACCTAATTAAATGGCGCGGGGTATTGTTGTGCTGTCTGTGGCCTGCGAGGCGAGGCCAGCTTGCAGACCCTGTGGGGCTCGGTGGGCCTCCCTGGCCGGGGATTTATGATTGGCTCGGCATTACACATTCAGGGCCTCCTCTGCTGGGCCTTTTCTCTCTCTCCACATTTTTAAGGCTGTGCTTTTCATTCTGCTGCCCATCCACTGTGAAAATAAGACACAGTGTTGTACCAGGGTCTTCGACATCGCGTCCGCAGAATCACTAGAACGGGCACTTTGCGCCCGCTCGAACAAGAACGCATCTTTACATGCTGAACATTAAAATATATATATAGAATAAAACGTGGGTGTCCATCAGGCCTGGGCTCTGTTTCGCTCTCTGGGAGGGAGGAGCCGAATCTGAAATATCCACTATCATCATGGAAACTGAACAAACAGGTCCATCTTAATAGATCAATCAGCAGGGGTCTGTGGAAATTCTGATATGTACGTTTATGAGACAGGTATGGTCTGAGAGAGGGTGGAGCTAATATAAATATAAATATAAATATGTACGTTTATGAGACAGGTATAATCTGAGAGAGGGTGGAGCTAATATAAATATAAATAGAAATATAAATGATGGCTTGTTGGGGTAGAATGTCTATTAGCCTGTTTGTATAAAGTGGATGCTTCGTGTCCTTAGCCTGTGGCTATAAGGTGAGCAGTATTAATAACAAAGTGTCCGAGTGCAGTGGTGTTGGTGGTTCTTGTGGTGTTGGTGGTGGTACAGGTGGTGTTGGTGACAGGTTCACAGCTTGTTCAGGAACCTGATGGCTTGTGGGTAGAAACTGTTCATTAGCCGGTTTGTTCTGGCCTGGATGCTGCGGTATCTCCTGCAGCTGGACCGGCAGTAAGGCAGAGCAGAACGTCGTGTGCTGGGTGGCTACAGTCCAACCGGATCTTCTGGATTTTCCTCAGGCAGCGGGACCGGTAGATGTCCTGCAGGTCTGGAAGTTTGCTGCCTATGATGGACTAGGAAGTCCAGCAAGGGGCTGTGGAGTAGTGGAGCTCTATCCATTCCCTGTGGACCTGATCTTCCAACATCAGTACCTGACCTCAATAATGTTCAATCAAAACCTCACTGCAATGTTCAACATCAGTACCTGACCTCAATAATGTTCAATCAAAACCTCACAACTATGTTCAACATCAGTACCTGACCTATCTAATACTCAAACAGATCCTCATAGCAACGTCATGCGCATGTACCTGCAGTATCTCCTGACCTTCCCTGGCACCGTGCCCACCCTGCATTCCCCCCTCGGTGGGTTCGATTGAAGGAGGTGGACGAAGGAGGCTGTGCTGTAGCAGACGGTGGTGCTGATCCGTTTTG
This sequence comes from Prochilodus magdalenae, assembly GCA_024036415.1. NCBI lineage: Eukaryota > Metazoa > Chordata > Actinopteri > Characiformes > Prochilodontidae > Prochilodus > Prochilodus magdalenae. Next base: position 14,305 of record JAMWET010001436.1, on the reverse strand, counting down.
CGGCTCTGGTCCACTGCGTGGTCCTTTCAGAAGCAGCTGGTTAGCTGCGGAGCCAGTGCCCTGCTGTGCCCTAGTGAAGTGTGGTAGCTACAGCACTGGCTGCTTGTCGGCATGGTGGTGCTCTCCATGCTTGCTGTGTTGGACACACATCAAAGGTGCCTCTGTTCCTCTCTCGCTCCCTCCCTTCCTCTCCAGGTACAGGTGAGGCCTGTGAGTCGCTCTGCCTCTCGCTCGGTTACATGGTGAGTCATGGCAGAGTGTTGCTGGTTGACGGGGAAGCCCACCCAGTATCAGGCCTGACTGAGCGCAAACAGAGTCAGAGTGGGTTTGGTGTGAGATGGTTTAGAGGTCTTTGTTGGCATGGCAACTATAGCCATGTACATTGATTATGAAGAGGCCTCGCCTCCTAAGGGGCCGGCTTGGGAACGCCCACACCTCTGTAAGATGTGAGGTGTTGTCTTGTGAGTGAGGTTGAACACTGGTCAGCGTGTTCAGGACATGAATCACCAGCTCCAATGAGGGATAGTAGTGGAATGCCCTGACTGGGTTCATCTTGGGCGAGCATGTTGCCCACACCATTCATCAGAACTCTCCAGAATGCTCCTGAAGCTGATTCCGGGCACCTTGGGCCTGCTGGCGCGGTGCATCCTCCTGCTCTGACATGCCATCACTGTGGGGGTACACGAAGGCCTGCAAACGGCCACCAAGCAGTGAAGTGTAGCCGCACCAGTCAGTGACCAGTGTTCAGGCGGAGCAGTGGGCCCAACACATGCCACCAGAACACACCCACACCAGTACGGAACCACCGCCGGCCTGCACAGTGCCCTGTTGAATGTCTGTAAATATAGGCTGGGTGGATGTGTACGAGTCTGTGTGTGCTCACTTCCTGTTGATAAAGCTGAAGCTGGAGCTCACCGGTTGCTAAGAGACTGCACTAGCTTGTGCTGAGTACTTTCTGTTTCTGGTGGATCCTGTTAGTGGAATAACACAGTAAATAAATAGACGCCATATGTTACAACAAACACGCACGTGTTCCAATGCCGCCGTAAAGTAAATGTCTTTGTGAGGCAGCTGGTGACGGCTGCACCGCGTTTCCCAGCAGATGTTCTGACGAAGCATCCGAGTGAAGCCCCTCAGTGCGGCTCGTAAACACTGTAGTCGTTAGATTTTGATTCATTTAGAGCTCCGTGCGTTTGACAGACTCGCACATGGCGCTATACCAGGGGCTATAGGCACTCTCCAGTGTCTGTATACACAACGTCTAATCCAGACCCACGTACAGCAGGGCTTAGTGTACAAATAGGCTAGAGCCTAAAGTCCCCTTGAGCTCAGACGCTGCCTGAACAGCGTCCAGTGCTAACACAGTACAGCGTTAGTGCCACGCCTAGTAATACCCAGCCACTGCTCGTACCTGGAGAGAGGATAGAGAAGTGCTGAACTCGGATATATCCGTACATCATCACCGCATCTCCGAAACGTTACAGGAGAGCCTACACCTAATTTAACATCCATGTAAGTGAATGGAACCAGACTGTTGGGTCATAGCAGCAGCTCATGTGATCAGATGATGCAGAAAATGTAAAATACGTTGATCAGTGCTCACGTAAGGGATGGCCTTAATCTGCATGTGTAGAGCATGCGTGTGGAGGTGCATCCCACCATCCGGGCTCCAGGACAGTGAAGAGTTTTGGGGCTTGTCCTCCATGTATCTTGAAGGATGGCGGGTCGAGCCAAGCTGTACATGAGGCTCGGGGCATTCCCATAAGAGAGTGGCTGGTCCGTTTTCGGCTCCGTAGGCAGGTTCT
>JAMWET010001436.1:0-7500 GCA_024036415.1 Prochilodus magdalenae | reverse complement strand
AGCGCAGGGCGCCCGGCATTCGTTCACTCACAGGCCGATACTCTCGCATCTCAGGAGGAGAGAGCTGATCTACACTCTAAGAGCTAGGGCCGGGTTCTTGAATTGGTTTCACAGGCTTCTTAGAACCTTGCTGTTCAGAGAACCGGCCTGCCTTAGGAGCCAAGGAGTGTCCAAGGATGCTACACCAGTCTCACCAGAGGTAAACGGGAGCAGTAAACAGGAGAACCGAGATGGCGGTGCGTACAGATGACCTGTGAGCGTCTGAGCTGTTATTCCAGATGTTCGTTTATATCCGGATTCATTTCTGGTGATGAGACGTAGAAGAGGTTGATCAGCAGAGCACTGGGAGCCCTTTTCCATCCACGTGGTCTTGGCACCGGTTCCAAAACTGTTTGGTTAGTGGTCTGAAACATTGGTGCTGTTCTATGAACTCTCCAGTCTGGAACCATCTAACCTGTGACGCAAGCAGCAAAGGGGCGTGGCACTGTTGCCTTCTCTTTCCTGACACACCTGCAAATGGCGTTGTGGTGTTGGTGCTGAAGAACCTACTGCAGCTGGGAAGGAACTTTTTGGGTTAACAATTGGCGTGCAAACCGGAACAGAACCCTGTAGGAACCTCACCTGTCTTTGACAGGTTCTCGCATCATTCCCAAAGAATGCTTCTTGTAGAACTCCGGGTTGGAAGGTTCTTCAGGGTTGGGGAGCAGAGTGGTGGCCTTCAGAGGCCTTCAGAGGAGGGAAGTGGAAATGTGCAGGGTCGTGTAAAATTAGCTGCACGAACTGGAACGGAACCCGTTATGAGCTGGTAGAAAAGGGCCTGGAGAACGTTTACATTAGTAGAGGTTCCGTTAAGGGTCCTTCATAGGTTCCTGCACATCATACACAAAACCATTTGCTGAACAACATCCGGTGGCAAGGTGCTTTAGGGTCCTCAGAGACCATATCTGCTTTGAATGTATGTACCTGTATGAAAAGTTATCAAGTTATTAAAGTCTAAACTATTCTGTAGTGACACTCACTGGCGTACGGTCCTAGCGGTTCTTTGTTCTGTGCCATAGAAGAACCACTGTAACCACTCTTCCAAAGAACGTCTTAACCAACGTAAACAGCTCTTCCACTGTTTGGATCTTCTTCAAACTTTTAAAAAGGCTCCTCTTACTCACATCTCATTTCCATAAACTGTTCTCTGAGGACCTGTCCGTCCAAAGGTTCTTTAAGGAGCCTAAAGGGACGACTTCTTGTCCTCTTGAGGACTGGGGGGCTGTCTGGTTCCATTGACGTGCATTAAAAGGAAAGTCTGGTTTTCCCTTCACCTGTAAAGTTAGCACTTCAGAGATACAAGGTTTGGATCTCGGTGCTGTACCTGCCTCGGGGAATGCTGCCTGTGTTGCCGTGTGTTTTGTGATGAGCACCGCTGCAGCGTCATGACCGCACGCGCTCCGTGTGCATGACCGCGGTGTAGAAGTGATTCTGACTCTAAAGCTGTTCTGTCTCTCCTTTGGCAGGTCAGAGTGGCCTGGGGAAGTCCACGCTGGTGAACACGCTGTTCAAGTCCAAGGTCAGCCGCAAGTCCTGCACTCCAAACTACGAGGAGAAAATCTCCAAGACCGTCCAGCTCCAATCAGTCAGCCACAGTGAGTCCTTCATGGGAAGACACAGGGGGGGCTTCTAACCAGATCCTGCCGGAGGGGTCTCCTGAACTTTAAGGGGGGGATATACATGCACATCGTATTCATTTCCATAGTCAAACTATTTCAGAAGAGTGGCCAAGTTGGGTTGTGTTTTGGTAAATTCAGTCACAGGCTCGCAGGTGAACAGTATAAGCACGGAGACTCGCTAGCTGCTAATGTCAAACAGCTACAGCTAGTCACAGGCTAGATGAAATTACATTGGCTATAAAGCTGTGAAGGCTGTGCTGTGATGCTGTTGGAGGAGCATAGCTGCAGGGGGTGATGGGGAAGGGGCGGAGTGAAAGATATGGTGTGCAGATCTGGTTGGGAAAATTTGGAAACCAGGTGATGTAACCCACATGCCACTCTCTTCGTGAGAACCCAAATGTGCTGTGGCAGTCTTGGCGCTGGGGTTACCAGACTGATGAGGGAACGAACAATTGTTCATGTAGCTAATGCTAGTGGCTAGCAGTCGCATCCACTCACCAGTGAGCCTTTCAGAGTGATACACATACCTGAAGGTCCGGCCTGTTCACTGTCCTCCATCGCTCACCTGTCGCCCACTTGTGCTGTATTGTGTGTTGGCATCTTAGAACTTACTGAGGCAGCTTAGGAGGCCTGGTTACCAAGTTAAGAGGGCCTAGGCCTCCCCAAGACCCTGCACCACCCCTCCTTGCAGCTGGGCACTTCAGTGGTATATCACTAGCATTTGGCTAGCCATGCCGTCCGTCCCTTTGAGCCACTCTGAATTGTGCATGGGTGCCATTGTAGCTAATGTTGAATATACCCAGCTGTTTATACTATACCTGGCTGTAGCTGGGTGGGCCCGTTTGACATTAGCGGCGAGTAAGGCTCCATGCATCAGCAGACTGAAACCGTGTTTAGACACATACAGTATACCTTTAATCAAAGTCTAACGTGCAACACTGACGGGCTCCACCTAGTGGTCAGGCTCCCAAGCCCCCTATTGTGTGGAGCTGTATGTGTGTATGTGGCGCTCCGGTGCAGGGTGTCCTGGCTGTTATTGGTTTTTGATGGGAACCTGGCTGTGGGATGTGAATGATAAAGCTGGAGGGTAAAGTTTCTGTGGTGTTTCAGCTGGAGCTAAGCCAGACGGCTGTAAGTAAGAGAGAGGAGGAATTCGGATGCCCGCGAGGGGACGGATTAAGAAAGATCAATCACCCAGTCTTCAGCCTGGGAGAGATCTGACCACAGCTATCATTAAGAGATCCCTGTCAGAGAGAGGAGGAGGTCATTTTTCATCCCCCGGGTCAGAGAATGCCTCTCAGTGCCATCACAGAGGCTAACATTTATCTGACCGCCCGGGCCACGGTGAACACAGCACACTGGCCGAAGCGGATGGTCAGATATTACTTTCCTCTCTCTAGGAGTTTTCTTGGCGTGGGCGTGCGGCTCCAGGAAAAGCCTTCCATTGGTAGTTGGTAGATTGGCCATTAGAAAATGTGGAGGCTCTTTTAACTTTGAAGAACCCAAACGTTCTAAAGATCGTTCTCCAACCTCTCTTTATCAGACCCTCTTTCAGTTACTGCACCTTTAAGATATACATGTATTGCACCTCGTTCATTAAGCAGACTGAAATCTTTAATGGGCGGAGCTAAACTGCTGTAGGCTGAACAGATGGATAGCGGTCACATGTTTTTTTTTTCTCCTGTGGACTAGGCAATGTCAAATTAGCGAGACCGCACAAACCACACACAGATGGCAAGACGACAACTACTGGCATGATAAGGTCGGCACCCCATCGACTGTTGGTCTGCCATTGGTCAACCCAGATTACTGTCCGGCATACGAGGTCTACCTAGGTTTTAATCCCCCCTGACTGTTTAGGTTAAATGATCACTGACCAAGACATGGGGCTATAAATCCCTGTGGGGTGTGAGTGATGGGATCCATAGATTGGGAAGAGGTGCTACAGTGCAGGGAATGTCTCGTTCCATGTGTGGAAAATGGCTCCAGAGCAGATGTTAATGATTGGCTAAAAGGAGGGACTGCATGTGGGCGTGGCCAAAGACCATAGTGTGAAGGAAGTAGCTGAATCTGCAGGTGTATGGAAGCGTACGGTCATACGGGTCTACCAGCAGTGGATACAATCCCAGTCTACAGGGAATTCTCCTCGGAAGTGTGCCAGGGAAGGCATCCACCACATCTGGACCAGCTGTCCAATCCAGTGCCAGCTGGTGCAGGTGGAGGGAGTACAGGCTATGTGGTTGGTTAAACCACCAGTGAGCTGCCAGCTCTACCGTCAGCAGGCCCACAGTGGTCCACTATCCTTTAACTACCAGAGACAGACATCCAGTGGCGGGGACTTCAGAGGTGGTGTCCTAGGGGCTGCTCGGTGGAGGTCTGCAGACGTGCTGGGGTATGCGTCTCCCTCAGGAAACAGGCCGGCTTGTGTTCTTTTCGACTCGAGGCGGGTTTGTGGTGATGGCTTTGGGTTCCTTCACTTTCTGATGTCTTGTAACTGCTAATAACAACCTCAAGCAGGAGTCACACCCCAGGCATCTGAGCGCGAGCGATCTGAAGGTCTGAAAGGAGGCCTGTTTGACTTTCAGGGGGCGGAGTTTCCTCTGTGAAGTGCAGCAGAAGCTCTTTAGTTCAGACGGTGCTGCTGTTTGAGTAGTGTCGCAGTGTTCGGTGGAGGCAGATTGAAGGTAGCATGTGATGTTAGCAGTATCCCAGGAAGGGTAATAGGGCAGAGCTGGAAGGTCATGTGTACGGCACAGCGAAACGAAAAAAGGGAAAGATCCCGCATGCAGGGAAAAGAGACGGCAGTGAAACCCTGTTTTGGTTGTGAAGGCACCACCATGGTAGGTTTGAAAGAGGCGTGGAAGGCAGATGGCGTAGCCCCCTCAGCCTGGCCTGTAAATGGCTCTATTGTGTGTGTGTGTGAGCATGTGTGTGTGTGTGTGTGTGTGTGTGTGTGTGTGTGTGTGTGTGTGTGTGTGTGTGTGTGTGTGTGTGTGTGTGCACGTGTGAGCGTGTTGTGCAGTTCTCTCAGCGATTAGCCGTCACGCATGGCAATCAATCTTCATATCTCACTAAAGATTCACTGACAAGAGGCTACACAGCTCACAGGACTGGGCCCACTCTACAGAATCCTGCCTGCCTTCCGGAACACGCTGGTGGAGACAGACGTGCTAGGCTAGGGGTCAGCCAGGATGGCAACAACGCAATATCGTCCGTTGTTGCATCATCACCACCTTTTCTCCTCTAACAATATTGGACTACTGGGTTATAGATACTGATCAGATCTCGTTTTCTTTAGTGATTACTTTCAGCCAGCTACTGTTCCGCCTACACCACGTTCCATGGCTGGTGATGGTATAATCGGACGTTGCCCTGGAGCTGCAAGGATAGCATTGCTAACAGCAGACAGTAGAAGTCAATAGTCACCCAAATCTTTCCTCCTAGTGCTCCCTCACAACTTCACTCCCCTTCCACCCAACCACCTCCACGTCTTCACTAATCATGCGGTATATGACTTTCTGTGGAGTATTAAAATGAGTACACTGCTAACAGGCTAACGTTTGATCGATCACACTTAACACGTGGAAAGAAATCATGCAAATATTAATACTAATATTAATAACAATAACCTGTATTTATAGGCCACTTCTCAAAGTGCCTTACGGATGGTACTCCTCCATATCTCCACCTCTGATATATATTTAGTGGTGTAAAAACTTTGATCTCTTTTTCTGCACAGTGTAAAAGCTCTAGTTCTCCTTTCAGGTTAGTGAATATTCATGATGGACCGACCAATAGAATCGCTCCAAACCTGCTTAGTAATAAACCCTGTTCTATCAGCTCCACTGCAGGGTAAGGAAGCTGCTCCATCCTCCTGTACAGCTCCACTATGGAGGGGGTTAAGGTGGACTGGATAATTCCATTCTGGAGGGGTTTAAGGTGGACTGGATAATTCCATTCTGGTGGGGTTTAAGGTGGACTGGATAATTCCATTCTGGAGGGGAGTTAGGTGTGGACTGGATTAATTCCATTCTGGAGGGGGTTAAGGTGGACTGGATAATTCCATTCTGGAGGGGTTTAAGGTGGACTGGATAATTCCATTCTGGTGGGGTTTAAGGTGGACTGGATAATTCCATTCTGGAGGGTTTAAGGTGGACTGGATAATTCCATTCTGGAGGGTTTAAGGTGGACTGGATAATTCCATGAGGGCTAGTTTATAGTTTAGTGTCTTCACTTTTATTCTACAGTGAAGCTGTAAGATACACAGAAGGAGAACCTGCTAGGAGGAGAACTTGCTAGAAAGAGAACCTGCTAGGAGGAGCCGTGTCTAAACTTTTGACTGGTAGTGTACTGGTACGGTAAAACGGCTAGAGGAGGAATTCTGCTTTGTAAGTTATACTGAACAGGCTTTACAGAACATTGGGATGTATCAACAGATAAGAAGTAAGTAACTAAATATGCAACTTTGTTTTTCAATCAACTCATAATTCAAGATTCTGTTGCATGCAACTCGCAACATGGAACTAGTTGCATGAAACTTTAGCGTAGCCTGCCCTAGCTAGGTGAAGGTCAGGCCTACGAGGTGCTGTACAGTCTGCAGACCGTAGTCCACCACAACACACAGCACAGGCCCGACTCCTCCAGTTCATGTTTTTAAGGGGGAAAAGTCAAGTTGGCAAAACACGCTAACGGCGCTAAGAGGAGAACTCTGTATGTGTTCCAGCCTCTCTCGGTGGGAGAACTCGGCATTAAAGGTTAAGAGAACTGAGAGGAGCCTCAAGGTGCCGCTTTACAGCCGGGAGATGAAGTGCCGCTCGAGTTACCGGCTGTTTGCGCAACACCAGCACCGCTATAAGGAGTACAGGTCATCAGCAGGGGGCGCTATGCTAATTGCCACAGGGCGTCCCCGCTAGCACAGGCAGATGAAGTACAGTCACCCCCTGCCCCCGAGCCTGGCTCCAGATGCAGAAACGTCCAATTAAAACGCTCCACTGCGAGCCGCCAGGCTGATCCAGCGCCGTCGGGTCTAAAAGCCACGCCGATGACGGTCCCCGGCGCACAAAGCTAGAAGCTGCTCTGTCTGGGAACGAGTCACCTGCCCTCTTCAACATGTGGATCCACATCCCCTAACTGATCCCTCTTCCTTTTCTTGCTTCCCCCTGTCAACCCCAAACCCCCCCACCCCCCCACCCCCCCACCCAGACGATTTGATTTGAATGAATGCTATGCTCTGCACACGGTGCGCTTTGCTCTCAGCCCTAACAGGGGAGCTTAACTTCCTCTCTGCTTTCACTTCAACTGCTCACAATCTGACATGTTCTTAAATTAGAAACCTCGTGTTTCTGCCTTCGCTGAACCCCTGACTCTCTCGCCGCAGAGCTCAGCAAGCGGACGCTCGAGTATCGGAGCAGCGAGTGAGGTGCAGCCGGCTGCAGTGCCTGAGCGGAGCGGTTTCCCGTAATACGCATTCGTCCGCTGCATTGTGGAAAACAGAAAGCCTGGCTCAGGCCAGTAGTCCGTCCAGAGGCGTCGCCACTTATCAGCTCGTGCCTTGAAGCCACAGGCGGATTATATTCTATTTAAACAGCGGGACGTTGTGCTGTAGCTACAAGAGTGGACAGAATTAGAATCCAGTAGTTCAGTACAAACCTCAAAGTGAGAATACGGTGATCATGATCTCCTTCTCTTTCTCAGGACTGAAATCCTCGACCTTTGAGTGACCCTACCCCCTAATTATGCCTCTTTTCTCAGCACAGATGATTGACAGTTCCGTTTGATCACCACGGAGGTAATCCTCACACTAGGAAAGAGTAAGCTGTGTCAGTGGTGACTGTTCAACTTC
>JAMWET010001435.1:0-33786 GCA_024036415.1 Prochilodus magdalenae | reverse complement strand
ATTGTTTAATTGCAGAAAACCAAAAAACAAATCTCACTTTCAATTTCGTTTCCAATTTAAGTTTTTACCCCCACACATATTCATTTGTAATAACTTAAGTGTTTTTGATACTAAGAATTCTGGGGTTAGGAGTTTCCTGTTATTTTAAAATTATAGGGCATAAAAAATTAGGATTAGGAGGGGTAAAATACCCCCACATTTTACTTTTTGACTGTTGTTCAGGGTTTCTTTTTAGGTTTTTCTCCCTCAGAGGGGAATTTTTTTTAAATTACTTCCATCAAGGAGGATTTTTTTCATAATTTTAAAACACTCCTATAATTCAAATTTTAATCAGTTTTTGCTACCCAAGTTTTACAATTTGGTTCTAAAAAAAAAATAAACTTGGGAACTTTCTAAAATTTAGGGGATAAACAGTTATATTCCCAAATACTTTTAAAAGAAAAAATGTGTTACCAAAAGGGGGGGACATTTAGGGGGGGTTATCCCAATGAAGTTATTTTCGTATGAAAGATTAAAAATGAAACTAAATGTGGAATTTTAGAAATGTTTGCTTTTTGGAGGCCCTTGAAAAGCTTTTTGGACCAACAACACATTACCCTTACCATAACGTGTATTTTTGCACATAAATATATTTTGTGCCCCACACAGATGTCTTTGTGTCTGAACTTGTACTTTCTTTGGTTTTGTTGTGTGCCAATGTATGCAATGCACCTTTGGCAAAAAAAAAAATTTTACCCCATTATAAAAATTTACGTAAAAAAAACATAATCCAAAAAACAACAAGGGCCCAAAAATAACATTATTTAAAAAAAAGCCCTTTCGTTAAATTGTTTCTGTGTCTCCCCAAAATTGGCAGGGCATTATGAAAAAAACATCTACATTTTGGGAATTTTTGTTAAAAAAAAAAAAAAAATCCCCCCATGTGTGAATTGGTTATCTAATATTAAAATTCTTTCCAATATTAGGTATTTTTCCCAAAAAAAAAAGAAGAAAAGGCATTTATTTTTGGGTGGGCAGGGCTAGGCCCAACATTTCTTAATTTTGTGTTTCTACTCTGCCTTGGCTGGATTTACAAAATTTGTGGGTTACTCGTCCAGTGGGTGGCGCTCTCAAGGGTGTCAGGTTAGGCTTCCTTGTCATAAATAGTAATTATTTTTGCAGGAAATTCAAAAAAAAAGGCATGCAGAGGCTGTTTGGACCCAGGGGTGGGGTGACTGGCAGGGCCACCTTAAAAAAGTAAGCAGTAAAGCCCATGGGACACTTCAAGTAGAAAAGGATATAGACTATACTAGAAAAAAAACCAGAAAAAAAAAAAAAAAAAAACATTTACTCCCAAATTCTGTTCCATTTAAATTTTCATTTTGGAAGTCAAGATTTCAATTAACTTCAGCAGGGACCGGGGGAATTAAAAACATTTTTTGGTCCCCAATTAATCCAATTTTTTGGTTAATGTGTGTTCCATTTCCTTTTCCTGGTGTCTTTTTTTGTTTATGTGAAGTTGTGGCTCTGCGTTGAAATGGGAGGCGTTTGGGGGGAGGAAAAAAATGGGGGTTTTATGAGAAAAACAATCAAAGGCAGCTGGGACCAAAAAATTTCACCAACCTATGTTTACAAAAACACCAGGGCAAAGCTGGGGACCCACAACCACAGATGCACAAATTTTGGGATGGAAAATTTGCATTATTTGCAGGGCCAGTTCAGGTCGGGCGGGACCTTTGTGGCTGTGGCTTTAAATTTAAAGGGGTCTCAAAAACCTGATTGCATTTTCTTCAAAAAAACCCAGGCTGTCCGGCCTCCCGGTAAACGGGGGGCCTTGGCAGAATACGAAAGGGTTGTGTTTTCACAATAAAATTTGGAGGCTTTAATCTCACCACCTGATGTCATTTTGCTTCCAGTCCAGGGCCATTCTAACTAAAAACCCAACTCCCGGGGAAAAAGAACCTCTTCATCTCCAGTCCTGGTGTTAATGTTTGAGCAGTTGCATGTCCACCCTGTTTAGAAAGGGGGGAGTATTTTGTCCGTTTTTCAACCATTAAAAAAACCGTTGCAAGCTTTTTTATTCCCCCAGTGCCTCGAGGTAATCATCCCCACGGAAAAAAAAAGCCTTTTCTGGCTGTCCCATTTTTTGCTGGGTCCAGTTAACAAAAGTGGGCCATTTCTACCCCACTGTTTATGTGTGGGCCCAAAATAAAGCTGCATTAGGGGAAGGGGGCCCTCTGGGGGAGTCACCATCTACACAAGTCCTTTGGTTAGTGGGACACAATGTTTAGAATGTCGCTTGTCCACACAATGTGTACGGTGGGAGTATTCATGGTTGTTTCAAGAGCCTCAATGTAAGAAATTTTGCCGTTGGCAAAGCTTGGGGGACCTATTCGAAGCCACACTGCATTGATTAAATTTAAAGCTTAATCCTTTCCATTTGGCCATAAACAAAAAAAAAAAAAAAAAAACAAAAAATAATAATTTACACCCCTGGGGGGACAGGCAATCAATTCCCGCGAGGAACAAATAGCTGTCTATGTAACTGACATAGATGGTTTAGGCAATAGAGGTGTTTATGACTTTTGTGGAGCTGTGGCATTCTTTACACTGAGGTTTTAGAGGCTATTGTACTAAGCTTCAAAAAAAAAAAAAAAAAAAAAGTCCTGGTATTAGGATGTCATCATCCCATGTGTTTCACTGTACTGCTATACAAGGGGGGAGCTTTTGTCTGTTTATAATATGCAGAAGATTTAGAAGTTGTCATAAACAAATTGTTGTTTCATTAGCCTAAATGCCAATTTGTATTACAGTTGTGTGTGATAACATCTTGTAAAACATTATTTGCCACCTTAAAAAGAGACCAGGAATCTTGCTACAGAGCTGTTGTTGCAGACAGTGAGAGAGATGTTTCCCGTGCTCAGGCTTGTCCTGACATTAAGATTAAGAAAACAGAGTCGGGTTTCAACTGCAGAAATGTATATGTGTGCTGTCTAAACAATGGCTGCTTCTTAGACTGCTCATGTCTGGCTGGGGAAAGTGAAAATGTCCTGTACCATTTACATGACTGGGACACGTTGCTGTTTGCTATGGTGTTTGATTACTGTGTGGTAGCACTATTGGCGTTCATGTTTTCTAAGAGGCCTGGATTGGTTGCTTATAAGAGGTTTTATAACGCTATCTAAATCTTAATCTAATTTAATGACACTTAAGTCCCAAATCCTAACCGTGGAATCCTAAATATGTCAGAATATATTCTTTACCACATTTCATGTATGCTAACATACTACCTAATGCTAGTATATTGAATTTGAAAAAAAAATAAATAAATAAATAAATAAATATGCATTTATTGACCATCTATAAATTCCCATGATGTGTGGCTGCACTGTGTCTGATTGCTAGATTTGGATAAATAGAGCTGACAAACAAAGTGTTACAAAGTGCTACTTGTCATGGCATGCAGTACACATCACAGTTCAGTTCTGTAATTGTGGTTTCTGGATGAACCTATTGCATGTACTTTGATGCGACTGGGACATGTGGCAGTAGTAACAATACATGACGAATGTTTAATTTAATTCAATTTAATTAAAATTAAATAAATATAAAGAAGGAGTTGTTTATTACAGTATGGATATCCAAAATCATCTTTCTTCTTTTACTTAATCAAGTAATCAAATAATTGGTGTTGTCTGCAAATAAATTAATAACTAAGGTGTGTAAGTGATAGTGTAATATAAAACAGTGAATGCACATAACTAGGCAAATTGCTAACAAGTTAAACTTCTGACTCCAGTCTATACACACTGGGCTCCACTAGCCTATGAGACTACATGCACTTGCACTTTAAGTATATACTGTACATCTGTACTGTAAGCTCTTTTAGCTGGTCACCTGAACATTGAGCTGCTATTTTTGCTACCTGCACTCTACACTTTATATATTCATCTACTGTTTATGAACCTAACTACACACCTGGCTACTTTAGCATGCTGTACTTTCCTTACATGTTCACTACACTAAGCTGTATTTTCACTTTACACTAAATTGTATTTTCCTCTAGCTATAAATATATAAATAATATATTTATTATATATATTATATAATATATTAAGTACAAAAAGTGAGTATTAACTTGGTGCTAAAGTAACATTGTACTTATTCTCTGCTTCTCCAAGCTCCTTTCTCTTTGTGTTTGTCGATGGTCTGGAGTTGTTTCCTGATCGAATAAAAAGATTTTTAAATGTAATCTGAATTCATCATATTTGAGTCATGGGCCTGAAGTATACACTTCTGTAGGCCCCCATAATTACTTATCCAACAGTGTTGTTTTCCTTGAGGATGTTGTGGTTTCAATTATGTGTGTTTAGTAAATTAAACTGAACTGATAACTAGTAGAATGAGACTGTAGAGGTGTGCTGTAGATCGTAGAGTTGAGCTTTTTGTGTGCATTGTTTCCACTTTCTATTGCAGTTTTGCTTGTTCAAGCTTTTAGACCAGTTGAACCTGTTTCTGGGCAGGAAACAATTGCTTAGAAACAAACAGCCAAGAAGAGTTGAAGCTCTGTCAAGCTTATCAGTAGTATGTGTCAGAGATAATGAGGTTGAATTTCCACAGAATTGATGCAGCGAAACTGGTTACCATGCACATTAGACGTTAACAGATGAAATGACTGCGAGTTCTTGCTCTAAACGGTTTCCCCTCTTGCCACATAATACAGTATGTGATATACTGAACAGAATTAGATTTTCACTGTTTTGTCACTTCATAGTGTTTTGTTATAACTAAATATCTTATGCCGAAATATATTTACTTTACCTGAACAGCGACTTCTTCCTTTTATTGTATAGGCATCTGGTCAGCAGTGCAAATTTCCACAGAAATCCCTGCCATATTGGTTTGAAAGCTCACACATTATGTTGCCATTTCAGTTGGGGGTAAATGGTGAACAGGTGTCCTCATGGGTAGAATCTAGAAGCACTGTTTGTATAGTTGTAGACTCCTTAAAAAAAACATTAGAGATATCTTAGCCGTTTCCATGCTCAGTTTTTTTTTTCTTCAGTGCTGACCATGATTCAAATGAATACACTGTAATCTGTTGTAGAACTGAGCAATATATTGTTTCAGCATTGTCACTGCAATGTATGCATGAACAAAATTCACATCGCAGGATGGCCAATGTTAGGTAAGTAAATTCAGTGACACATGTCTCTAACTTTTTAGCTTCTTGACACAAAATCTTGCACAGTTCCTGGACTCCTGATTTAAGGCTTCTCAGATACACACATAAGAGTGGTCACAGTGCCCACCTGGTTTTGTGTTTGGTGCATTGAAACCAATTATACAGTATTAAAGTTCAAGAAAAGATGCTTCACACCAACAGGAATGTCATAGAAATTCATTTCTCAGCTTTATTTGTTTTCTTCACCTTTGTCATTTTACAATGAATAATGTTTTAAAATAAAGCTGTTCAAGTCGTCTGGTTAAAACGCCATGTTTTTTATATGACAATATATATCGATGGACAAAAAAAATTGTGATCTCACTTTTTTCCCCCTTCCAATATCATGGAGCCCTATTGTGTTGCCAGTGTGGACACACTGTATTTTGACGCTCCTCTATAACCTATTTCTTTATGTTTGTAAATTGTAAAATAGGATGTTAGGGTTGGGTTTACACTTGCAGTTAAGGTTATAGTAAGATAATTGTATGATTTATAGTGTTAGGTAAAAGTATAATTTAATGTTTGATTTTTGTTTCATATTTAGCTTGTATGTGAAGACAGGGTAAACATCAATAAAACATTTACAGTTTTTTTTATGGACCTTTTTTTTCATTATTTTTCCTAAAATGCTAATGTGCTGTTATTCTCTATACATAGAGTGTATGGATTTTACAAGGGAATCCTGCCACCTATTCTAGCTGAGACCCCAAAGAGAGCCGTTAAGGTAAGAGAAGCCCTCTTTGATACATCATCCATGCCAGGGATTCCGAAACTTTTTTTTTTCCAGGGCCTACAAGTAGACACAGTGTTTTTGTTTTGTTTTGTTTTCCATTATTTTGGAAAGTGAAATAAGACATCAACACTTCAAAACAAATGAAGATGTAATCAGTGCTAACCATCAGTGTTAGCACAGTAAAGCATTATTGTTGATTTTTAAACAATCAGTCTAAGGAATAATTTGTTTGACCTCGCACATCTGACTTGAAATTATTGTGATTCATGAATAGGCTAGTAGGCTGGTCAGGCCTTAACAAAGAACTGTTGAATGTAGAATGTAATTGTCACCACAGAGCTGTTGTTGATTGTGCAAATTTTCAACTGGAAGCACATGATTTAAGGTGATATACATATAAAACTCATAAAACTCACTTAAAATCAATATGCATATATCTTTGCATTAAGCTGTTTGACTGTGTTTGACCTACAGTTAACCCTCTGTACCTGAATATAAACTGTTCTATTACTGGGCTAAGCCGTTATCACGCAGTAACAACATAAAATATATAAACCTTTTTAATGCCACTATGAATTGGCTTTATTCAACAATGCATGGTTTTGCACACTGCCTGAGTGTTCTGTACGTACTTGTTGACACAGTGTATCTCACTGTAAGTAGCAAATAAAACAGTGTGGAGTGTGGTGACTATAGATCCGCTTAACCTCTTGGAAAAAAACAAAAATACATCAGTTTTAATGTGGCTTCTTTGTGATACCCTCGTCCCACATTGAGACTCACAGCTTGAAAAATACTGGTTTACATGACCTTCATACATTTAAACCTGCATCTGTTCTCCTAGTAGCAGTTTGTAGTGTTCCATCACTAGTAAGTAGGATCAAACATGGGCTTGTTTGTCCTCATGCCATGTATGTTTGCTGTGGAGAAGTCTCAATATTGATCTACATGACCAGGGATTTCTCCAGCAGTCCCCTAAGCATCAGATAGGGAGGCAGGCTGAGCTATGTGCTTCAGAGATGCATGAGACTTCACTGGGATGGAAGACTTTAGGCCTGTATGTGAAAGTAAACAGGGAAGAAGTGAAGAATTGAATATGAGTAGTAGACTATTCACCAGTGTACTGTGACAGATGTGTGGATGGTAGATAATACTGAAACTTGGGCGTAGCTTGACTCTCTCTTTCTCACTCTCTCTCACTCTCTCTCTCTCTCTCTCTCCCTTTTCTCTTTTTGCCTCACTCCTTCTACTACTAAACAGACATTGTAGTAGTGACCTAGTAAGTTTGAAACATCATGTCCTTGTTGTCATCTCCAAAAAGTTGTTGAATTAAGTGCTTTTATTTACTTAAAAAAAAAAGTAAGATTCTATAAGCTCTTTAGGAAGTATATTAATTCTGGCACATATCTATTAACTGTAGATTAATTTCTGACTGTTGAAAAAGGATATAGACAAAAATAAAAAAAATATTTTATAAACTGCCCGCCCATGGGTGCTTATTGATCGAGACTGGTGGCGTCTGACTGGTATTGTCCATACAAACAGACAAGCAAAATCACATCCGCATTCAATTCAAAAGGCACTGCCCTAGAGGACATATGATGTGGTCAGATGAGGCATAGTGCCAGTTGTTTCAGGCTGATGGTAGAGTTTGTTGTAACGCAAACCCAAGGAAACCATAGACCCCAATTGTCAACAAGGCACTGTGCAGGCTGATGCTGGTTCCATGCAGGTGTGGGGTGTGTTCTTAAGTCTTTGGTTTCACTGGTCTTCCTAAACATATAATTGACCGGTGCTCACTATGTTTCACTGCTTGGTGACCATTTGCAGCCCCTAATGGACTTAATGTTCTCACACAATGCTGGCATATTCCATCATGATAATGCAGTGTGTTATCGGGCCCTAATTGTCCAGACGTAATTTGAGGAGCAGGGATGTCGTTCAGTGCTGTTCTTCTAGGCTAGTAGAAGAACAGGCTAGTGCAGAAGAAGAAGGAGGAGGGACTGTGCATTTCCTTGTTTCATTATAGGATCACTACTTTCTGGTGATATATTGCCCCCTGTTGTTTGGAGTATGAATTCAACATGTTGCAATATTTTACAAATTGATACTTTAAACCTACCAGCATTCATGATGCTTAAAATGTTAGGTCTACAAACTTGTGCTGGTCATTCACCATTTTGATTAATGATTGTAGACATGGTTCAAAATGTATTTTGTTGCTTTGGTGACCTTTGCCCTCTGTTACTTTCAAATATCTCAAATTTAGACCAAAAAATCCATAAATCTATGACGGAAATCAAGGGCTTGCTAGTGCCACCATAGTGTGAAGCTTGCGCACATACCCAACCCAGCTAAACAAAATAAAAAATCAGTCTGATCCTTTTTCTCCTCAAAGAAATTTCTATTTGTGACAGTGTTCTGAATACTTAATGTGTCTCTTTTTCATTATTTATTAGTCTTTATACTACTTTCATTCTTACTTTTATTCTGATTTATTTACATTTCACAGAGCATCCCGGCATTCCTTCAAAATAACATTGTTGTTTTATGAGAATGACCACTGTAATCATCTTTCTTGTGTGCACACAGGAGCATGTTTGTGTGTCATAATCTTGATGGTCTTGATGGTGAGCTTGTTCCTACAAAACAGTGCGTAAGAGTTGTGTTTGCTCAGGGTAGTGACATACCTTCAGTGTATGTGTGCACACACTTGCAAGCGCATGTGTGTGTTAGTCTGAATACACTTCCTGACAATGACAGTTCATTTTTCCTGATCTGCTCTACAGTTTTTCACCTTCGAGCAATACAAGAAATTGCTGAGTTTCACTCCCTTATCTCAGGGCCTGGTAAGTAATCTCACGTGCCACAACTACACACATTCTATTTTTAATAAGACTCCTAAAAAAATGAAGTAATAGTAATTTGCAGAACAATTTCAAAGCTTTCCTGGGGAGAATTACACGCATCCACAGACACGGTCACAGACAATGTACACTCAGTCATCAGCTAATACATTGCCACAGTCTGACTGTAAGCCTGGTATTGTCTTCAGAATTACGGAAGCTGCTGGCAGAATGAAAGAGGTGTAAAGTGAGACGAGTGCAGGCTAGCAGTGCCTGAGCGATGGCCCATTACAGCGACAGCATTCTGTCAGAATAGCCACAGGCCTGATGGATGAGCTCTATCTCACTCAGCTCTGACTGTGTTTCTCTCTCTCTCTCTCTCTCTCTCTCTATCCCTCACCCTCTCTCTACCTCTCCGACTGCACATCTCCTGTCTACAATCTGTTTGTACAGCCAGAGCAGGGGAAATATTTACCTGGCCAATCCATCACAGTCCTCACCCCAGCCACCTCCTCCTCCCTGCTTCTCTGGACATGTCGTGGCCGGAGGAGGTGAAGGATGTGGTGTACTGTATGTTAAATATGAGGCAGTGAGCTTGAGTAAGATCATTAGCACCAGACTTACTGTTTGAGTAGCATGGTGGAGCCCCCCTCCTCCTATTCAGCAAGGGCTTGCTAGTGCACAGCTGAGAGGGCTCAGAGTGATTGATGAGGACGTGTAGAGTAATAATATAAATAAGGAATGAAAGAGTGAATGGCTGGCTGTGCAAACACGGCCGAGGCCTGTTTGAGGAGATGGTCCGGTGCAGTGTCACTGGGGGATAGAGACGAAGGGAGAGTAATGAGACGTATGCACAACTCTGACGTTTTCCCATTACACCAGCACAGCAACAATCATGCACCCAAATTTACCTGAGAACATACACATAGGAACATACCATACATACACACACACACACATACACATATATATATATATATATATATATATATATATATATATATATATGTGTGTACAGATGCTGTTTAACCCAAAGAAAAAAAAACTTTAAAAAACAATCGTTCAGACTCACCTGTGGCAAGTAACAGGTGTGTAAATATAAAATCTGGTGTGCACAAAAATCACTCCTGAAACTAGAACAAAAATGTACTTGAGTAAGCCCCAACATCCTTCTGGGAAAACTTCTGAGACCAACATAGAGTTTTGGTAAAGCACATAATTCTACAGTTTACCAAAAATGGAATGAGGCCTACAAAGAAAATAACACACTTACTTACACTCAGATATGGTGGACGTTCAATGATGTTTTTGGGTTTTGCTGCTTCTGGCACTGGGGGCCTTGACTGTGTACAAGGCATCATGAAATCTGGAGGTTACCAAAGGAATTTGGATCGCAATGTAGGGCTCAGTGTCAGAAATCTGGGTTTGCATCCTAGATCATTGGTGTTCCAGTAGGACAATGACCCCAAACATACTTCCAAAAGCACCCAGAAATGGATGAAAACAAAGCGCTGGAGAGTTCTGAAGTGACCAGCAAAGAGTCCGGATATAAATCCCGTTGAACACCTGCGGAGAGATCTTAAAATTGCTGTTGGGAGAAGGCACCCTTCAAATATGAGAGACCTGGAGCAGTTTGCAAAAGAAGAGTTTTCCAAAATTCCAGTTGAAAGGTGTAAGAAGCTTGGTGATGGGTATATGAAGCAAATGATTTCAGTTATTTTTTTCAAAAGGGTATTCAACCAAGAATTAAGTTGAGGGTGCCAATAATTTTGTCCGACCCGAGTTTTCCTTGAAATTGTAATGTTTTTGGCTTTTTTTCTGTTTTTTGCCAACAACATATATATGTCTTCATCTGTAAAGCCATTCTTTTATTTATATATATGAAATCCTATATATATATATAAGATTAAATTCTTTTTCCTGTATTTTTTTTTTCAGGTTACACAGCATCTGTACAAATTGACATTTGCTTCGGTCTATTTGTTTGAGCCTGTTCATTTATTTCTGCCTTCATCTGTAAAGCCATTCTTAAATAACAAAGGCAGGTTATTCAGTTAATAGGCTCAAGTCAAGCCTTATGTCTGGACAAACACGTTTAGTAAGAAGTTAAACGTCACTGTCATATTGTGCAATTTGAATTATGATGTTGGTCTGACTTTCATACCTCTAGCTTTGACTTGTCTAAAATATACTTTCTGTTTGAATATGACTCAATGACTCAGTTTTTACCTGAAATTCTTATTCTTAGTCTTTAGTACACCTCTTTAGCCTCGTTCCTCATCTTGTGTGTTGGCACTATATAATGTAAGTCTGTCTGTCTGTGTCAGGCTCTCTCTGTGGCTGGGCTGGGTTCAGGTTTGACCGAAGCCCTGGTGGTTAATCCATTTGAGGTAGTAAAAGTGAGCCTACAGGCCAACCGAGATTCTTTCAAAGTGGTAAGACACAGGGCTGTTTGATGCAGCGCTTCAATCTCGTATGCATGGAGGCATCTTCTTTATTTTCTTTTAATGCATCATCAACTCCAATTAATATGACTTTTTTTCTTGTTTACCAATGCAGCAGCCATCCACATTCGCCCAGGCTAGAATGATCATAAATGCAGATGGCTTTGGTCTCCGTGGGCTAAATAAGGGTCTTACCTCCACACTGGGACGTCATGGTGTCTTCAACATGATCTATTTTGGCTTTTACTTTAACGTTAAAGATGCCATTCCTGCCAGCCAGGTATAATATCTTGATATTTAATGATATCTGTGTGTAGAGTGCTAGTTGTAGTTGTTAAAATTGATTTAATTGACTGTGTGTGTGTGTGTGTCTGTCTGTCTGTCTGTCTGTCTGTCTGTCTGTGTGTCTGTGTGTGTCTGTGTCTGCCTGTTTTTCTGTCTTTCTGTGTGTGTGTGTGTGTGTGTGTGTGTGTGTGTGTGTCTGTCTGTCTGTGTCTGTCTGTCTTTCTGTGTGTGTGTGTGTCTCTCTGTCTGTGTCTGTCTGTCTTTCTGTGTGCGTGTGCGTGTGCGTGTGTGCGTGTGCGTGTGCGTGTGTGTGTGTGCGTGTGCGTGTGCGTGTGTGTATATGAGTTGAAGTACAGAGAGAGGGGAGGTGAATGGTGGGGTAGAGGTTGAGGAGCTGCTAAGATCAACTGTATTAATACCTTCTTTGTTTGCTCTCTGTCACATCCTCAAAGGTTCACATTACACATCCGGCAGGGCTCTCTACTCCCAAACAAAAGTTAATTTTGTTTAATGGAACTGGTACCATACGGCTGCTCCACATGTATAAACTGAAGCATTAGATTAACTCCACTGAACTAATTGGAAGCAGGCAGTGGTATTATTTTGGTAGGAGAGAGCTACAGTGTAAAACCTACTAAGGATTTCATGTTTCCCTCCTAAATTTGGCCTGAGAATGTCATTGCCTGAGAAGCTGCTTGACAGGGCCTGAAGCTACCTAGACCTGATTTGACCATCCATTAAGGAAAGGAGCCAAACAGGCGGAATCGGCACGCGATGCTCTTGGGGAGAGCTGGCCTTTGAGGTTTTAGGTTGAGTATCTGATTTTCCCCTGTGATTACCAGATGGGCCAAGTCATTGTACGGAGATTAGGATCCACGTAGCCAGATCGGGATTAATCAGTGATTCATCTACTCCAGTGGTTTCTGGCCACACGAGAACAGGTCTTGACTGTGTGGCCTCTGAGGTCTTGTACAGCAATGTTGCATAGGAAGGTCCTTCCCCAAACACAGTTCAGTACTTCCTTTTACCATATGGTATAATTGGCTTGGTTGATATTGTGTACTGATTTTTGAATGCGTGTTGTTAGAAAGGGTGAGTGATCTGATGTTTTATAGGAGTAGGCCTTTTCTGTTTAAAAAGCTACTCCTCCCCTGCACGGTAAACTTTTGAATTAGTTCTTGATTCAGTTCGTCGCTCAGGGTGTCTGCTACTTTGAAAAAGGCTAGACCCAGCGAGACTGCTGTCATTTGTAAAAATATCCTGGCCAATTAGCTGTCAGAGCTGCGTGGGTCTGGGCTTCTTTTGGTACTGTAATACCCCGGTGCCGAGTCACAGCCCAATTACCCAAATTGTCCCCATATGCCTCCCCAGTCTGCCTGCATGAACCCTGTTTATAAATCCTCTCCCCAAAGCCTGGCTTGTGCCATGTGATCCACCACAGCCAATAGGAAAGCCTCACTCTTCTCAGGAAACTCTAATCTGCCCCCCGCTACCATAAAATGATCTGAGCTTTCATGCCAGCTTTGCAATCATATTCACCCCCCGCTTCCCATTCCTCTCTTGCTCTCTTTGTCTTTTTCCTACTCTGCCAGTCTTTCTGTTTAGTTTCTATAACAATGTGGACTGCCCCTCAGTGGTGCATTCCCCACTCTTCATTGACTCCACGTTTGCTGGTTTGTGTTTTCAAACAAGATGATTAAGTCAAATTCTGAACTATAGAATATCTGCCATTACATCGTTGAGCAGCTGTTTTGTGTTCTGTATGCCTGATGTTTGCTTGATGTTGACTCTAAAATGCCTTTTATACATAAACATAGTAGTGATGGTCAGATTTCTAAAACTGTGTGTACTTGTTAACAATAACCATATTATTCCAAATGACTGTGTTCTGAGTGTTCCTAATACCCTGTTGAAATCAATAATTTATGTTGTGGGTCATAAATCCTACAGCCTAGTTACTCTCAGCCTCCTCCAAATGTCTCGTTATCTTGTGTAATTGAGTTACACGTTTTTAAAAGGCTCAGGTCCAAACATTTATGTTCCCATGGCAACAATTATACTATACTGTACTATACTATAGTATACTATACTATAAAGTACTATACTATACTGTAGTCAAGTCACCAAAAAAGCGAATTTTTAGGAAAGAACAAAAACCTTATTTTTAAATGTAAGCTCTAAATACATGTAAAAAGATTTTATTCCATTTTATTCTATTTCCATTCTATTTTTTTTTGTTCTGTTGGTTTATTCATATTTTCATTTAAAGTGTAAGACATCTGTGCTCAAATGATGCAGTAAACTAAAAATAAAAAATTGGAGACGCTTCTGAACAGTGGCCCTATATTATACAACAAATTTTGTCATTTCTGATAGGACCCTCGTCTGGAGTTTATGAGGAAGTTTGCTATAGGTTTGCTGTCTGGAACCATTTCGTCCTGTGTGAACATCCCTTTTGACGTGGCTAAGAGCCGTATCCAGGGTCCTCAACCAGTCTCCGGGGAGATAAAATACCGTAGCTGCTTCCAGACCATGGCCTTGGTGTATCGCGAGGAGGGGTGAGCATTACTGTCAGATGCCAAGATGAGACAGACAAACTGATGAAAATTGGTGACAGGTTTACAGACTCAAGAGCATCTAAAGGAATACCTGAGGCATTACACTCATAATTTGGGGTTTTTTGTTGTCACTGCAGCCCTTTATTTATAAAGTAATGTCTTAAATTGTTTAAATAACATGTATTTGTATTGTTTGTTATTTCATTTGAATCACTGTCTTCTGTATGGGCGTAGTTGCAAGCCAAGTAAGTAGCAAACAACTCCTGTTTACATGCTAAATATTGACTTCCATGTAAGAGACAGGCATTCTTCTGCTTCAAACTGACATCCATCAGCTTTGTTTGCCCAATGCGCCACTCTGGCAGAGCAAAAGCAGTTCATGTCATGCTCTATGTACGTAACTGCTTATATGCTGGTGTGCTGTGCTGATTATTACACAAATGTATCTGCAGTGGTTTTGGGTCACAGGTCAGGGATGCAATCCCGCTAGTAGATGCAAAGTTTTTTTTGCTTGACAGCCCTCATGGGAAGCTTTATAGGTGAAATCATTGCTTTTATGAGTGTCTAGGATCTTGATTTGCTACTTTCACTTTGCTCTTAGAGACTTCTGAGCTGCTCCTTGTTAGATGTGTTGGAGTTTATGCCGTACTCTATATGTGTGCCTGGTAATATGCTGGTGTGTTGGGCAGTTCATTATACTAATCTATTTGTAGTCATTTTGAGTCTCGGGTCAGGGATGCAGTCCCTGTAGTAGATGCAGAGTCTCTTGTTGGTTGACAGGCCTTACAGGAAACTTTATGGCAAAAATCATTGCTTTTATGAGTCTTTAGGACCTTGATTTGCTACTTTCACTTGGTTCTTAGAGACTGGTGAGCTGCTCCTTATTAGATGTGTTGGGGCCTTGGTTGAGGTGGGTTTGGGTGTGTGTATGTGTGTGTATCTGTTTCTGTCTATGTGAGAGAGACACTATAACTATTTGAGCTTTGGGGGTGCTGAGGAGGTTTACCCCCACCTCCCCCATCCTATCCTGTCCAGCCCTCTAACACAACACAGTCCTAGCTAATTAGTGGTCCCTATGGGAGACATTGTTAAGCAGGTCCTAACGAGGCACACGGCGCTCGGCAGGTCAGTTTAATCAGACAGCGGGGCAGAGAGGAAGTGGCTTGAGCCTTATTAACACCAGCAGAGGCAGGGGACAGAGGCTGGGACAGGGAGAGTGCCAGGCTTATAGCCAGAGATCAGCTTGAACGCATTAGGGGCAGGTACACAATGCGTCCAATTTTTAGGGCCCTTTACCTGCCTAAGCATCACTAAGAGAAAAGGGCGTTGTCCATTATTGTTGTACTAACACATCAATCCACATGTGGATAAATTGTGCATTAGTACATCATACAATAATTCTATGCTGTACAAATAATTTTATTATTTTATTACCTTCAAATACTTTTGACCACTGAATGTTAAAATCCTGAAATAAACCTGAATGGGAACTTGATTGGAAACTTGAGAACCATTTGTTCTCCTAATTACATAAAATACATAACATTTAGGTCAGTATAAAGTCAGTTTCCATATAATGTACAGTTTAACATTTATTTGCACAGATTTTATTGCACAGAGTTTTGTCAATATCATCAGCATGTTATTGATAATTTATCCATATTAACCGTATATATCCATATATACTGTTGAAAAACATCAATAAGTAATTGAAACAAGTTTAAGACCTAAATCTTTTGTTCTAAATCAGAATGAAAGTTGGACAATATGGGGGTAGTGTTTGTTAATTTGTATGAGGTACACTACACATATATGGGGAAAATGAAGTGTCATTATAGAATCAGTATACTGTATTGTGATTAGCAAATTGTGCTGTCATTATCATTATAATAAGAAATAGCACCATGAAGAATGTAGAGGTTCAAATGTTTATTTCTTTAAACCAACTAGCTAACATATTATTTTATTGCCTCGCAAACTCAATACTTCCAGAGTTGATTATATCAGATAATTACCTGAATGATTACCTGCATTTCTTAAACTTGGCTTTTTAAACTTTTCCATAGCTGTTTCTCTGTGAAGCAGAGATGATAATTTAACTAGCTGGGTATCAGGCTCGGTTATGGACTGGTAGCCTGTTCAGGGTGTGTTTTACCTACCACCCAATGATCGCTGGGATAGGCTCTAGCACCCCCCACCCCGGAAAGATGAGCAGCTCAGAAGATGAATGAATGAATGAATGAATAAATGAACAGTAGCTATAATTTATATATATATATATATATATATATATATATATATATATATATATATATAAAACTATGGGGCTAGGGCATATGGGTAAAGCATAAATTCTGATTAGTTATTGCACATTTATCAGGCATACTAATTTAACCACAGATAGAGCCTTGTAAGAACAATTTGGTATAGTATTGTAAAAAAGCAACCTTTTACTTTGTAAAAATAAAGTTGTATTGCATCAGTAGTCAGTAATTAATTAATTAGCTGTACACTACTCAATTTAGACAGAAATATCAGATAGAATCTTACACTTCCAAGCGCATGACATGAAAGAAGTATTTTTACTTCAGGCAAAACACTTTATCACTTCTTGTATTGATATTGTCAGCTAATGTATTGATTTTGAAGACCATTGGTTTACACTTTTGGGTTTTATTTTGTAGATACCTCGCATTATACAAAGGACTGATACCCAAGATCATGAGACTTGGACCAGGTAATCTAAAACCAGTGTATAACTTCCCTTTGATTTCAACACTATATTAATGTAGATTGATTCTAACATACTGTTTCTTGTGTGTAGGAGGTGCAGTCATGTTGCTAGTGTATGAGTATGTCTCCGACTGGCTTCAAAGAAACTGGTGATGAGATGTGTCGCGCAGCAAGTCGCATGCCGAACATGTACCTCAACACTCTGATCCTAGGTCTTAATTCCTGAAGTCAAACCAATTTCAGTCTGTGCACCACAAATTCCATGAACACCACAATGTTCACAGCACCCTTACTGCTATCATGTTCCAAAGGTAAAACAATTAAATAACATCTGAATTGTGCCAATACTTCAGCAAATATCCACAACTGTGCTTTAGGACAGTGATGTTAATTCTACCCAGCAGCTTTACCCTCATTTTACTATAACATCTCATTCCATTCCTTGTTGATTTTGACACAAGATAATAATAGGGAAATTATTTTTGCCTTTTTAAGTCAGTGACATTATGATGTTAAGTTTTGATGCCAGTTGCGGGGTTGGAGTAACATGCTATCTTGGTTAATTTAGTGACTGCAACCACAGCAGTGCTACACACCCAAGCAGTCTCCCCTTTACCACACTTACCACTCCCTCACTGTTGATGGGAACTTAGCAGAAAATGGCAACACTTTTATTTTACATTAACCAAGTTTAACATACTCTGTCATTCCTAAAGCAAGACCATGCTCATTATTATGATGCCAATCTGGTTATGTTAATGGACTCTGGAAACAAAAGGCCAATTTGCTCCTTGACCGCTTAATAGCCATAAATAATTGGCAATGTTATTTTCTGGGGTTTTATTTCTTCAGCATAGCCATTCTCATGTGCTTTTAATTGCAATTTTCATAGAACTGTTGTTGCTAATTTAGTATTATGAATAAACACTTAAAAACAGCATATGAAATTTGAAATTAATGACATGTGATGTTATATATTTATTTTCCTCAGTGCTCTTGATGAAAAAGGACATTAATGCAATGTTTGTTGGTGCTCTTTTTGAAATAAAATCATATGTTTTCATTTTAACATTGGCATCTCTTTTTGCAATCCCAACAGCAGTGCTTTTTATCATTAATTTTGATTGACTGAAAACAATGTCTGTCTATGTGGTTGGTCACATCAACAACAGTAATAATAGTGATTCAGTAAATTGTATATACAGTGAGTCCAAGAAGTATTTGATCCCTTGCTGATTTTCTTCGTTGGCCCACTAATAAAGACATGATCATTCTATACTTTTAATGGTAGATGTATTCTTACATGGAGAGACAGAATATTAAAAAGAAAATCCAGAAAATAAATCTAAGGAATATATATTAATTGATTTGTATTTCATGGAGTGAAATAAGTATTTGATCCCTTAGTATTCATTAGCAGTTCTGGCTTTTACAGACCAGTTAGACACTCCCAATCAACTTGTTACCTGACCTGAAGCCACCTGTTCTCACTAATCACTTGTGTGAAAAACACCTGTCCACAGAATCAGACAGATCACACAGATTTCAAGTCTCCAACATGGGTAAAACCAAAGAGCTGTCACAGGACCTCAGAGTCAGAATTGTTGACCTTCACAAAGCTGGAATGGGCTACAAAAAGATTAGTAAGGTGTTGGATGTGAAAGTAACAACTATTGGTGCAATTATCAGAAAGTTTAAAGAGTATAACATGACAATCAACAGACCTCGGCCCGGTGCTCCAAAGAAGATTTCGCCTCGTGGGGTGGCAATGATGCTGAGAACGGTCAGAAATCGTCCTGCAACCACTCGGCAGGAGTTAGCAAATGACCTGAAGGCAGCTGGGGGTACCACAGTTTTGCAAGGAAACAATTGGCAACACTTTTGCGCAACAATGGATTTCACATCCTGCAGTGCCCGAAAGGTACCCCTGCTGAAGAGAGCACATGTGGAGGCGCGCCTCAAGTATGCCAATGATCATTTGAAAGATGAACCAAGTTATTGGGAGAAGGTTTTGTGGTCAGACGAGACCAAAATTGAACTTTTGGCCTCAACTCCACCCGCCATGTGTGGAGGAAGAAAAATGCTGCCTATGACCCCAAGAACCAACACTGTGCCACACCGTCAAGCATGGAGGTGGAAGCATAATGTTTTGGGGGTGTTTTCTCTGCCAAGGGTACAGGGCTACTTCACCGCATCACTGGAAGATGGATGGAGCCATGTACCGCACAATCCTGAGGGACAACCTCCTCCCCTCTGCCAGGGATCTGAAAAATGGGCCGTGGTTGGGTCTTCCAACATGATAACGACCCTAAACATACAGCAAAGGCAACAAAGGATTGGCTCAAGAAGAATCACATTAAGGTCATGGAGTGGCCCAGCCAGTCGCCAGACCTCAATCCGATCGAAAATCTATGGAGGGAGCTGAAGGTCAGAGTTGCCAAGCGACAGCCCACCAACCTTCATGATTTAGAGAGGATCTGCAAAGAAGAGTGGGCCAAAATTCCCCCCGGTGTGTGTGCTAAACTTGTGGTTAACTACAACAAACGTCTCACCGCTGTGCTTGCAAACAAAGGCTTTGCCACTAAGTATTGAGTGTGTTTGGCAAGAGGGATCAAATACTTATTTCACTCCATGAAATACAAATCAATTAATATAGTATAGATTTATTTTCTGGATTTTCTTTTTAATATTCTGTCTCTCCATGTAAGAATACATCTACCATTAAAAGTATAGAATGATCATGTCTTTATTAGTGGGCCAGCGAAGAAAATCAGCAAGGGATCAAATACTTCTTGGACTCACTGTATATTTATATCTTGCTCATGTCCTTTCTTTCACTTCTCTGAGTGTCATGCCTTGTGGATGCCTGTCAGCCATCACAGCTGCATGAGCTAACAAGCTGTCAGTCAGCTCTTCTAGCCTGCAGGGTGATTCAGCATAACTCAGCACGAGTTAAAATAACAAAACTTAAAAATGCAAATATGTGATCCGGGAACAGAGGCTACCTCTCTTTCACTCCCTCAAAATACATATAAAAATACACATGTGTGGGGTTTTTGAATATATGACATCATTAAACATGTACAATATAATATTATTACTGTTGTATATTTGTCTATTTGTCTTGGGGGACATTTTATGCACTGGCATTGCTTAATTAGCTGATAATTTTATCCTGGCCTAAAATCCCATCTGTCCTGAAAAAGAGTCCTGCCCTGTAAACCTCTTCAGCATTCAGATGCACTTGGTGAAATGATTTATAGTTTGCTTTTTTGAGTGAATCTGCATTAAGAAATGTGTCCTCACTGAAACTACCATGCCCTTATGTTTTTCTCTGTGTTTAGTCCCATCTCGGTACCTGTGTCTTTCCTTAGCCGTACCATCAGATGTGGACTGTTTGCACATCTGAGAAGTATCCTGGAAAACAAAATGGCTGGGGCCCTTTTTAGCCATTGCTGGATGCATGGCTAACAACCCGTAGTTTGCAATTTCTTCTCTTCATACCTCCCTCTCTTAAATGTCATATTTAGTTTTAGGTCTGTCATAAAATGAGTCACTAGGCTCATTAATGTTTGAAGATTTTTTTTATTTTTCTCTTTTAACTAGGGAGGCTGAGACTGACTAACCACTGGTTTGATAGATGTTTTAAACATTGCGCTTAGCACTGGAATACTGTGTTGAAAGATCAACGTGTCTTGTCTGTCTGCTTGTGCATTCTGATTTTCTGCAGCTTTTCATTAGTATGGTGTCTATATAATACTCTCCATCTATTGCTATCTTGTTAACTTGTATCATATCAGTCCTCTGAATTCTCATACAGATAGAACTTCTGTGTATGCTTATTCTGTTTATTCTGTTTAGACTTAACTACTATTATTATTAAACCACCTCTCCTTCACCCCACATTTAAGCTTGATTGCATTGTAAACAGGTGCTGGGGTTTCTCCTTAGCAATCTCGAAGTGAGCAGTGTGAAATGTCTGGGCCTCTGTGTTATAACATCGCCATAGACAGCCAAGCTGGGCTTTCCATGAGTGGATCTGCTCAGACTAGGAGACCTAAACTCACCTGTGTGTGTTTAGAACATGCTGTTCTAATACACCAGGGAAAACAGTCTGCTCATGGTCAGCCACCCCTCTAAATCAGGCTAGCACCTTAGCCATGTTCTCCACTATTGCTGTAGACCCTGCTTAGTGTAGCATACCC
Organism: Prochilodus magdalenae; assembly: GCA_024036415.1. Classification (NCBI taxonomy): domain Eukaryota; kingdom Metazoa; phylum Chordata; class Actinopteri; order Characiformes; family Prochilodontidae; genus Prochilodus; species Prochilodus magdalenae. Next base: position 12,776 of record JAMWET010001435.1, on the reverse strand, counting down.
CACACTCCTGTCTTAAGCCTGATTGCACACAGTCAGCTAAAGATAACCATGTTACATTTGACTTGGCTTTCCATAGGAATTAATTCTAAACAGATGTGTGTGCTTGTGTGCATGAGCATGTGGTTTTTTTTTTTTTCGTTTTCTGTTTCAGCGGTGGCTTTGAGATTAAGGTGTTTCTCATATACCGTTTTGCCTCGCCTTTTCCTGTGTGTTTCAGCTCCTTAGGAAAATCGTCTTGTTTCCTCGTTGTTTTACAATTTTTTTTTTTATAAAGATTAAAGGCACAGTGTAAGTGGATTAATGCTAATGTTTTGCATCTTTCTTTCTCTGTTCGCAGCCAACACCCCGCTTCTCAATTTACATTCTGTTTCAGGAGAAAAAGCCAGCATTAGGCCTGGAAAGATGACTGTAAGGTAGCTTTCTCCGAACATAGGCAATACAGACTTTAGTTTTAGTAAGAGGCAACATGATTGTGAATGCTGTTAGTCTTATACTGTGTTACATACAGACAAATGTGCATGTGGTAAATACACTGTATATACAAAGCATGTGGATCCTGTATAGAATACATTAAAACATCAACGTCCATGTCAGTGAACCTAGCACACGTAAATAGCATTCAAAGCATCTAATTTGAATAGAATGGGGTCGCTAGAATGTGTTTGGTGGGCTGTGAGGCACTGTACATGTGCGATCTCGGCAGTTCACATACGGTCAAAACAGGACTGCGATTCCAAAGCAACGGTCCGTGACCACTGTGCCAGGGCGCAAGTGTTTTCCAAGTCAAATCAGCAGCAGCTCTGGGTTGGCTGTTTACTCTGCACCATGTGGGGACTGTTCAAGTGACACAAGGGAAGCTGGTGTCATATTATACAGTGGAAAAATAGAACAAATCTATATGTATATGTGTTTGTTTGTATGTGTGTATTTATTTATATTTTTGTGTTGTATTCTAAAATGCATGAAATTCTTTACTCGTGATCCACTTTGGTATCCAGAACCAATGACACAGAAAACACTGGCACAACTTGCTATGCATCAGCTCTGTGTGGGGACAAAGGAGCTCAGAAGCATAACCTCTTTGGAACGCGCCTGTCATGCTTAAGTATTTAGCTGACTGATGAGTGAAAGCAGTGTGTTTGTGTCTGCATTTTCCCCTACCTAATGTTACAATGCATACCATGTTGCTGCATATTTATCATGTATTTATATTATTATTTATTATTGTATTCTGTATATATATATATATATATATATATATATATATATGTATATATATATATATATATATATATATATATATATATATATATATATATATATATATATATGTGTATATATATATATATATGTATATATATATATATATATATATATATATATATATATATATATATATATATATATCTATATATATATATATATATATATGTATGTATGTATGTATATATTATTCATATATTTATATGATTCTGGTTTTGCAACAATTTTAAAAACATATATACATATTTTATTTATATATGTTTTTAAAGTTGTTGCAAAACCAGAATCACAGAATCATTTGATATAATCCAAACCCACAGCCCTGATGTGATGGCCTGCAACTCCTTAAGGTTATAAACTAAGGGCCTAGTTTAACAAACCTGCCAAATATCTGGAACAAGTCATAGAGAGCAATAATCATATTTAAATACTTGGTCACTGTACCCAGTGATGTCAGCACATTTGTCCAGGCATATAAAATAAGATTTTTGGCACTAGGTGTTTGGGTATGACTTAACAATTTAATTTGCTGTTTGTATTTTTTTCTAGCTTTTTAAAAGCAGAAACAGACATAATGATTTTGGCTCAGTTCAGTAGTTATAAAAATATAAGCAAAAGCATGAATTTAAAAAAAATCACACTGTCTTTACTGCCACCTATTATTATATATAATTATAATTTTTTTTAAATGATTATTATTATTATTGTTATTATTATTATTATTATTATTAGTAGTAGTAGTAGTAGTAGTAGTATTAAATAAATTGTATTGTACACAATATTTACTGGGGTGATGCCCTCAAAGATATGGCCGCAGCTTCTTTATTTAGGGACCATAATAATTAACGATGTACCACAATTAGTTTTTTTTTTTTTATATTATTGTTTAATTGCATTAATATTGTATTTTGTCTCCAGACATTTTAATTTTATTGTTCTGTTTTAAAACCTTAGATTATGAAAAACTACAATATGTCCTGTTCCCTCTAAGAAGAAAAAGAATAGGTAGACACTTGGACCTTAAAACCATTGTTTTACCTTTGAGGGTACATTGTTGTTGTTTGTGCCTTAATGAATGAAACATGTACCTGCAGAGTCCAGTTTTCTCAGACATTGTAGGAAAAAAGAACCCATAAATTGAGGTCTGTCATTTGTGTCCTTTAATAAGATACATTCAGTTCATTGTGCAATGTTTGGAAGTGTGCAGCTTCATTGGTATTTAATGTAGCATGAATGAAGGCTGGTGGTGGTAGTATGTGCATCACTGTCCCACACTGGCTCTGCTCACATCCATCTGTAATAATTGCACAGCATTCAGCGTACCTTACAGTCTAATAAATTAATGTAGTTACTTCTCCCAAGTTCTGGCATACGTTATAAGAGAAGTGAAATTGGCATCCTAAAAACTGTTTTTTTTTTTTTTTTTTTTATCAAAATGTGACAGAAAAACAAAGCAAAACTTCTGGACTTTGGTTGTTTATAACACCCTGAAACATTTAAATGCAAACTGAATGGTTCTTTTACATAATGCTTATTTAGTTAGTACTATTTGGACCCATTTTCTCAAAGTAAAAAAAAATATACATGTATATTCACAGAAAGGAGCACTAAACCAGAACTAGCAGCGAAACCGTTTGATGAGGAAGGTCCGCTGCTGTCAGATTACAGTGCCCCATGCACCTAAAACTGCAGTGCTGTCTATAAGGACCTTCTCCTCTGCAATGTGAACAGGGAGGGCTACCACCGCAATGTAAAACTGAGTGGGCTCCTAAGGCAAGCCCTTTATAAATATATCAAATGGCTGACATTAGCCCATCCAGCGATGTTCTTTTCCGGGAAAGTCTTGACTCATGTATACCATCCCTTCTTCTTCTGCAAGCCCTCTACTCCAGGATCACAGAGCAGAGGCCATGACAGGGTGGACAGAGTCCCGGGAGGCTGTCATGCCCTTGAAGGCCAATGGGGCGGCAATGTCACAGCTGTGGGGAGAGAGAGCACTGCCACTGTGCGGCTGCCATGTGGGGCCGGTCACATAGGCCGACGTGGTGCCGCTGTACCCCATGTAAGGCGACACTTGGGTGGGAGGGTGGTAGGGATGGATGCTGGGAGCTGTGACATAGCTGTTCACTATGGGCAATCCATTCGGCGTCTAGAAGAATGAAGATAGACAGAGTGAGTCAAGAGATCATATCATACACTCCTAAATATTTCTGAATGGTTGAATGTAGAGTTCCAGGAAAACTGATTAATTAATATAAGACTTTTACATTATTTGGAGATTCTTTCCATTGTAGAAAGATTCATTACACTCATACATATACATATACAATGTTCCTAAAAGACCCTTTCATTAACAGTAAGAGTTTAAAAGTGGTTCGTCCATGATGTCCCTGTAGCCTGCATGAATGGGACACAGAAAGAGTCGACAGAAAAGAGGGAGGCAGAGAATGAGCAAATTGTATGAGAGCTTGTCATAAAGACATGGAATGAGATAAAAGACATGACACTTTTAATGGAAAATGGAAAGACTGTATAGAGAGAATTAGAGGATGAGGAATGTCTGTGAGCACTTGGCAGAAAGGCACTGCAACTGGAGGAACTGAGCAAGCTTCTTCAGCATAAAGGGAAGATATTCAGACTCTGGGTGGTCCCTGACTACTGAAATCTCTTTCACAGATAAAATATCCTTCATTCCTCTGGATTTATCCATTACATGCATTCAACCCTCAGCTGTGACTAGTGCACCCATCACCTAAAAAGGTGAAGGAAATGAACGTCTGGAATTAGCTCCAGATCTCTGCATTTTCAAACTCAGATAGCTCCAACATGCATCCTGCACATAAAAAGTAACATCAGCAGCCCACATATGCAAAATCTGTTACTGGATGCTTAATATTATATCCGCTTTATCTAGTTTGCATTGAAAACAACCGGGATGGTTGATAAAGACACTAGAATGAAGTTCAGGGATGAGGGAAGATCGTTTTATTCAATAGCTTAACCATCAGCACAACAGTGCAGTGAACGGGAGAGTAAAGATAAAACCCTGCTGCTGCTTTGTGTATCATGGAGAGGGCTGAGTAACGATATCGGTGTCTTATGGCTAATTTGGAGGCGGGTTTTTACATGCTCTCTGCAGGTTTTTCCAACTGTATCTACTGTTAATGTGAAAGTATTATAAGCGGTACAGGCGGATTTTCTAAATACACTTACACATTTCCTTCGGGATCACTAAAGTATCTATCTAACTATCTATCTATCTATCTATCTATCTATCTATCTATCTACATTCACATATCCTTATATCCTTTTCGAACAAGCAGGAAATCGTACGAATGAACGAAATTGAGGAAAAAAGGATCGATTGATATTGATAGGACATGTCTAAATGTCTCTCAGATTACTAATTTAATTAGAATATACTAATAAATAATAACAAAAATAATAATGATTAATAAATAAATAAATTTGCATACCCAGGATAAACCCATAATGAATAAAGAATAAATAAGAAGAAGAAAAAGAAGAAAAATGATCGTGATATAAACGAGTGTCGCTATATGATTATTAAATGTAAATACTGGTTTTCAAATTTTTTGTTTATTTTATTCTATTTTTATTTTTCTTCTTTCTTTAACGATAAGACAGTATTCTGGCTCTTGCCTCTAAAGCCAAGATACTAATACAGTGCTGCTCAGCAGGTTTTAATATGATCTGCATTATAAACTGATAGTGCTGAGGAATATACTTCACGTCATCACGAGATCCCTCAAACAGCGAGTAAGCTCAAGAATAAGACCAAAGTGACTTCATCGTTTCATCTAGGCTGATAATAATAATAACAATAATAATAATAATCATCATCATTTCATCCTTATTCTTGTTGCTAGTACTGTTATTCAGAGTAGGGGTTTATGTATTAGATTGAGTTGACTTATGAGAAATGAACTAGGAATTGGGCACTATTGAGTGCAGTACTGCGTCAGACCACGAACGACATGCAAGTACATAAATTACCGCAGCGCCTTATTGATTGATTTATTTTCAGACTCGCGTTGTGAGAAAAAAGAAGGCTTTTCAGATTAATCAGTTCATCAGTGAGCTTCCTTTATTATCGCTAATCAAACATTTATGTTTTCATTGTGTTCGGGCTGTTAATCTCCCTGACAGATATGACTAACTGAATTACACCGGAACCATCGATCTTCATTAGGTTACGCAGTCCAGGCTGATTTGAGGAGATCTGCTCATTTATCGTGAATGGCAACCTCAGCCACGGCGCACTCACCCCGTTCCTACAACATTAGCACAGTAGCGCTGTGCAGACACTGGACTCAGAAGCCGAGCATATTGTGAGAGGTGCATGTTACGCGTGCAGGTAACGCCCGTGCGGCGGTAATAAAGATTTATCCCGTCGTACTCCTCGAGACATAAACCTCTAAGCCCTTCTAATAAACGATTTATCAATCGCCTGGCGGTAGCCAAGCGGATCTTACCGTCGCCTCCCCTCTGGCTCTCACGTCATCACGTCGCTCGCGCCCCTTTCTTCAACCGGGTAGCCGCGTACACGAGAAAACGTGGCCGACCTGCCCGCCAGCATCTACACGCGCGCGTGCAGGGGCGTTTAAACTGATGGTCGTGATTTTAACTTTGAGGTTTTTTATTAATTTAGAAGAAGTTAGAACTTCTTTCATACAGGAAGAGTCTCTCTCCATAAGACACGCTGAGGCGAAGCACCACCTTCGTCTCCGTGACAAAGAGCGAGATGCCCAAAAGGCCCCGAATTGGGTTCAGGGAAAGGAGAGCTCCATCACCTTGCCGCGTGTGTCGCCCAATTTAGTGATTCCGGGGCTCTGGGTAAAGACCAGTAACGAAGTCCTGTTTCATCTATTCATTTAGTACTAGATTCGTTTCTAGACAGTCTGGGAGTAAAACATTCTAATTGGATTAGCAGATAATCCTTCTGATTTTAGCAAATGACTCCTGATACAGGCATATGTTATATATAAAACTTGTAATGGATTTTAACGCTAGCATTGTGTAAGGTCTGCTGAGCCTGCGCAGCGCTGTGTCCCGACATAAAAAAGCTTCGGGAATGTAACAAAAAAATACTTCACTTTTCTCTCTGTTTTTGTTTTTCTCTGCTACACTTTGTGGCTCTATTTCTTTTCTCTCTCAACGTCCAGAACATTTCTCTCAGTGATGTAGAATATCTCTGAATTCCCTTTTTTGTACCAGTCTGTCTTCGCAGTTGTGCCATTAACATGGTATAGTCCATTATATCCATGACCCGGCTGCATTAAAGCCATTAAAATGGCAAAGATCAGACTGGATTCAGTTATTTAACATCAGCGTGTGCAATATATGTACACTTGTATTTTCATGGGGCCCTTGACTCATGGAGGCCCTAGGCAGCTGCTTACCTGGTGTAGCCCGTGGGCTTACTAACCACAACGACCATTTTAGTGGTCTTACTCACAGCCTCAGAAAACCTGGATAAAAACGTTAATGTGCTTAACACGTTCATTTATTTAACTTGTTCACTGAGCTGGTTTAAATGTTCTGTTATAGTTGAAATTAAAATGGCTCTCTACGTATGGGAGGCTCTATCAAAACAATCTATATACAGCTTACACGATATACACGATATGCAGCTTGCTGGCGTAGTACATCTACTATTTGGGGTGAAAGTGGCGCGCTAAGTTCCAGAACTCAAAACCAAAGTAACGCAGGGCATCTGCAGTAGTGCGGGCTATTCTTAGATAGAGGATTAGTTTTCAAACAATTAGGACTAACAAAAGCACTCAATTTGAATGTCAAATTGTTTAAAGGTAACCATTAAAATTACACACACACACACACACACACAAGAAAACAAAGTACACGCATATATAAATAGGCATATATATGTGCACAGTTTCTAATCAGACATTAGCAGCCGCCATTTCTGCACTTGTGTAACTGTTTGCTGGGTTTTAATAGGGTTAAAAATGTCACGGACATATTTTAATATTCTATCTCTGAAATGAATCTAATTTCACAGCAACAGAAAGTCTAAAAGAGAAGGCCTTCAGTTTAGAGTTCAGAGATGCGCCAGAGAGGTGGCCTTTTGGAGAATACTGCGCGCGCGCGCACACACACACACACACACACACACACACACACACTGCAAATTCATTCTCAGTTGTGATAGGCATTTACTCCTGGTATGCTGGAGATTTCCTGAAACTTCTCTTGTCCCTTCTGTTTAAGAGGACGACTCGTTCATTCTGTCTGACAGTACAGGAGATGATCTCTTTTACCTGTGAGTATTTTGCGTCAGCTTCTAAGTGAGGCTTATCCACGCCATTGACTAGTGGAGAGCTCGCTGACGAGAAATTACTCCTGCTAATAGCGCTCCATTCTTCTAGTTTGGCACTGGGAAAGGACGGACTGTCACTAACTGGGGGCAAAACAGAGACAGGGAAGAGGGAAGTCAGAGAGGACAAGCGTGGGGTACAGCACTGCAACAGTCCAGTCCTTGCTAACCTTTACTGATCGTCACCCTCAGCAGGCAACTGAACTAGCAGCAAAAGCTGCTGCTCTCGCCGCTGTCAAAGCGCTGCGCTTACTGTGCACACCAAAGTCCTCCGTAAGTGAGGATATTCCAAATTCAACGTTCAGATGCACACAGTAATATTCCGAATGTTCCCTTGAGGAATACTGCGCATTGCCCTGTTTAAAACACAGTACTGCATTTACACAGTGAAGTCAATTTTGCTTGTGTGTGTGTGTGTGTGTGTGTATGTGTGTGTGCGCGTGTGTGTGTGTGTGTGTGTGTGCGCGCGCGCGTTTCTCGCTGATCAAACTGCCCCTTGCAGCATAACGGAGTATAAGACGTCTTTGGTGTAATGAGCAGGATCATATACCAAGCGCCTTCCTGTGAGGACAAAATTAGATTTGCTATAACCGTTTCCTTTGTGTCCGTGATGGATATTATATTATGCACGCTTCCTAACGTCTGAAATTGGAAAAGTAAGGCCACCGGGGCTGTAACCTGAGATGACTGGAGGTGAATATCATTAGGATCGAATTTGGTCTCCCTTGTTCTCTCACGAAATCCACAGGCTACATATTTCTATTGTTATATATCAATAATTATTTGTGTGTGGGCCCGCGCGCGTGTATGCGTTGGGGGAATGGGGGGGGGGCGGTTGACAGGCTGTGTAGGCCTCTCCAACTCTATAGGGTGTCTGTTCTCCAAGTGACAGAAGGCCCAAAAGGTCTCGAGCTCTCTCTCTCTCACCCCCACAACCTCTCTCTCTCTCCCTCTCCCTCTCTAATGCGCTCTCTTTAGCTCTCTCTCTCTCTCTCTCAAATCACAAGTAGGTGCTCTAGATGTATTTGAAGTGATCGCTTTCATCAAACAGGCTGTCTCGTTGAGCAGTAGTCACTGAGTGTACGTTACGCTTTATTCCAGCTTTCAGAACCTGCCGCGAACATCTGCTAATCATTTACAAATGCATAAATTGTTTAGGAAATCTGCCTCTTTCCTCTCTAGTATTTCTCTTTTCTCCTTCCTCTCCAGTATCCCTGATTTTTGGTTCCTTTCTAGTATTCATGTTTTCTCGTTCTTCTATTATTAATCTATTCTCCTTCCTCTCTAATATTGCTCTATTCTCGTTACCCTCTAATATTCCCCTTTTCTCGTTTTCTCTCCGGTATTCCCCTTTTCTCGTTCCTCTCTTGTATTCCTCTTTTCTCGTTCATATATAGTATTCCTCTAGTCCCCTTCATCTCTAATATCCCTCTATTCTCGTTTCTTTCTAGTATTCCCCTTTTCTCGTTCCTCTCTAGTATTCCCCTTTTCTCGTTTCTCTCTAGTATTCCCCTTTTCTCATTCCTCTCTAGTATTATCTGTTCGCTGTGAGTAGCTACGTGGCCGCTGAACATCGGTACAGTAGATAGTCTGAAGCCGGTTTGAGTGGTGCGGCCTTCATGAGCACAACCATGTTTCTGCACGGCACCCTCAAAACATACACACGCACAGAGAACACACAGGGCGACCCTGCTGTCCTCGACAAAACATTCCGAATTTAAACATGACCGCTGATTTAATTTCCTTTGAATGTGAGTTATATGGGTTATGGGCTATATGGGAGGATTTTTGAAGGGGCCTTACTGAGTGTTTAAACGGAGTAGTCGTTTTACATTTACATAATCCTAGACTGAAACTGGTGTGAACATGACTACAGTGTGATGGCAGTTCTCTGTATTTCTTAACTGCATAAAGTATGTAAATGAGTGAGAACCAAATAAACTGTACTCTTTTATTCTTCAATTTATTATTATTATTATTATTATTATTATTATTATGCATGTATAACAGAGATAAGCCTTATTTTCTTAATTGTAATCTAATTGTATTGTTGTTGTTTACTTAAAATGCATTCGCCATAAAATTACAGTGTGCAGTGTTCATATATATGACTTCCGTAAAAGGGCAATCTCTAAAGAGTACACTGTTCTTCTTCTTTATTCAGTTGTTATAGTTAGAATTGTTCCTTTCTTTTCGTACTACTGTTTTTTTTTTTTGTTTTTTTTTTGCACCATCAGTATTATAAATGAGATTTTATGTCAATTACATTTTGGACATTAAACGGTGTTTTGTTAAAGCAAATAGACCAAAAGCTATAATGTATAGGCTGTATTGAAGGCGTGTGTACAGTACATACACACAAGCACACACATACACAAACACATATACACATACACACACATTCATACACACAAGCACACACATACACAATCCAAACTTAAGTAAAACGTTTTACGTACAGATTTTCCCGGACGTGGATTAAGCCTAACCCAGTCTAGTCTACTCTTAGACTGAACTGTTGTGCCAGCTGTTGAACCACCATTTAAAGTTTTAGCTTAGGCTTATTCAAAGTCCGGGAAACTAGCCTATAGAGACATACACGCAGGCTAGGCCTACTCAAATACACGCACACACACCAAGTTATAAACGTGACAATAAAAGACATTCATTTTTCATTACCAGTAATTGAGAGTATGCTTACTTTGCTGCTCCGTTATCGATCGAATGCCCAAAATGTCTGTAACAGAATGCGATGAAGGCCATATTCTGTGCATAGCCATATGTCCAGGGAGGGTGGGCATGCCGGGAGGAGTAGGCACTTTAGTCCCTGTCGCTGCGATCGGAGTCGGATAAGAGTACAAGTGGTTATAGGGCAGCGCAGGCTGCGGCTGAGGGTGGGAGGTCTGTTTGCCTGACTCGTACTGGTTCTGCTGGGCCACGTTTCCGATCTTGTTTCGGAGGATCCGGCTGATTGAGCTGACGGAAGGCAGGTTAAACTTGTCGCACACACCGTCGGCGAGCAGCCTGTCCCTGATCTCCCAGGCGAAAATGCCCGGGTCTCTCTGCTTGTAAGTCCGAATGTGCTTTACCACGGTCGGCGTGGTAACGCGCGGCTTGCTGCCACCGATGGCGCCGGGCAGGATCGAGCCAGTCTCGTTATAACGGGCCAAAATCTTACTCACGCAGCCGTGTGAGACACGCAGCTGTCTGCTGATGTCGCAAGGCCTGATGCCCAGCTGGGCCAACTCTACAATCCTGAGGCGGATGGCGTTGGGCAGGGGTCTTCCGTTTACAAAAACACCACCGAGCTGGTTCACCTCCCCAAAGGCTGGTTCTGGGCGCGCAGAAACACACATAGAAAAACAAACAAACAATAAAAGTGAACACTTTGGAGAAACTGCAGTGTGTTTGCCTAAGACCAAAACATAAAGCTCAAATCTCAGCCTTAGCAAGAGTTCAGGAGAGGCCTAGAAGTGCCAGTTCATACAGTTTGTTGTGAAGTTGATCCACCTCCACCGTCGTTTTGCATGCATCATGTTCAACAGGGAGGAATCAGTGAGCAGTTCAGTTGCAGCATGATCTAATGCGCGTATTTGCTGGCACTCTTCCTGAGCACTGCAGTGTTTTCTAACAAGTCAGTCGGTCATAATTACCTAAATGATTTACTATGCCGATCCAGGCGCATTCATACAGTGCCCCTGCTGCAGGGCTACTGAAGTAGCGTTCCTACCAGAACTTCAGAAAGAATGCACAAAACGCCATTTTAAGACTACTGGGCGAATGAAACAATGCAGCGTGCGCTCAGGGATTTGCCCGCCGAGCCTGATCATTTTGAGCGGACGGTTTATAAAGGCTCCCGCTTCGCTGCAGCAGGAGCAAGAGAAAGACAATCTGTCGCGCTTACCCATTGCGTGCAACCCTCCGATGATAAAAGAAAACCCAGACTGACGTCCTCTGACCAGCTCTGAGTCCAGTTTAGCTGGTCTAGCCGCTGGCCTGCAGTCGGAGAGGTAGGGAAAATCTATCGTTTCACGCAGATGCGATAGCGATTAGTTTCAAGGGAGACAAATTCGCGTTCTGTTTCCTGACGGCGGAGAGAACAGGCTTACATTTCAGCCCGCAGAAATCAGGGGACGGCCTTCCAAACTTTCCTCAACGGTGAGCACTCGCCGTCCTATCAGGTGGCGCCTTTATCTGACGCCGCGCTCCTATTGGCTCAAAGTGTTGACGTGACGAGCGGTTGCAGTGGCCAGGGCTTCCCCTCTCGCGTTTGATACACGGGACGGGATTTCCTCAATGTCGAATTTGTTTTAGGCAACTCAGATAAACTGGTAAGTTTTCTACGCCTCGGACTGCACTGTATTTCTGGTTCATAAGCATAACTAAAAGGGTCATAAATTAGACAGTAGGAAAAGGTAAAGGGATACTCGGACATGCGGATACAGATTATTTGGAAATATGTAAATTCTGTCGATGATATGTCCCTTCATAACTGCACCATACTGTGGCGCGAAAGCATATCACATACCGAACTCAACCTGGGGGATAAGTGGGGGAAAACCAGAGCGTTGAATTAAGCATTATCCTAAAAGTGGACAAGTGCTTTAGCTGATAGTTAGGACAAATGGGCGCAGATGTGTAGTGTGCTGTACATATTCGTGGCCTTTTTATGTTTCCCCTTTACGAAGCGAGCTAAACATATTAGAATGCGCCTGTTGGAAGACTGAGCCGCACAAGTCTAGCCATTCCCTGTTATCAGTATCCACTTGTAGTCTTGTAGACTTCCACTGCGAGTAAAAGTTCATGGTAGTGAAAACACGCTAATCTTTAAACTCGTAGGAGTGCGGATGATAACTGCTGATGCTGGCATGACTAACCCACATGCAGGCCTATTCCAAAATCATAATAGCAAACCCCTCTATGTACAGGTACACATTCAGACCGCCTATCACCCGTGAATTAAAGCCAGCCCGGTCGATGCATGATAATCTCTTTTTGTTTTTTTTCTGACAGATCCTCGAGCAGTGTGGATGTCTCCCGGACCCCGGTGTCAGGTGTTGAAGGCTATTGTTCTGCTGCCACAGAGGAGGACGACGGGGGGGGGAGGGGCGGGTAGAGGACGAGTCTGGTGATCGCTCCCGTGCTAGAGGGGGGA
>JAMWET010001434.1:0-90458 GCA_024036415.1 Prochilodus magdalenae | reverse complement strand
CGTTTGCGGGTCAAAGAACACAAGGCCTTTAGTTTTGTCCCAAGACTGTTCCCTTTTAAATGAGGAGACTGCAAAAGAGAGATCTGCAAAAATTTACACAGAAAAATGGACATCAAACAGGAACGCTCCGTACCTCGCTCTACTACGTGCACCGAGATTCTGAGGCACTTAGTTTGCGTTAGCTTTTCCTAGTAACAATCTTTTAACAAAGTTTTAAATATGGTTTACAAAGAATACAAAAAAAAAAAAAAAAAACAAACACACCCTTCAGTAAAAATTCTAAAACGGTAACCAAAGTAAAGCTAGCTAGGATTTGCCACAGTGAGTACAGCAGAACGGGCTAATTCTTTTATCTTTACCTTACCTACATGCAACGAGCTCTAAATCTCAAAAAAATAACAAAACTATACTATGTAAGAAACAACATCCTTCGAAAACAAAATAAACTGAGTAATTTAATACACAGAAAGGAACATAAACAGTGACCGACTCCACACCTCGCTCTACTCGGCATGTAGATTCTGAGGCACTTAGCTCGCGTGATACTCCGTGCACAACTGAAAGTGCAGAACGCGCCACTGCCACCTACCTACCACCTCCAGAACTGCAGGTGAATACAGCCATGCTTCTCCCAAGAAAATAATAACTTTACCATGTTGTTTTAACAGGTCTTTCTTTTAACCTCTTTTCTTTTAACATATTGGCTGACTGTGCTTCATATATAATATCTAAGGCTGATTGTGATGAGATGTTTTCAGATCTTCAGTAATCTGTACGTGTTGTTTAGATGTTAATTTACTGTTCTAGTAAATCTGAGTTAAAATATAATATACACAAAATCACAGTGTGGTGTTGCGACTCTGATGTGCAGATGTTCTGCACAATCTGCCACATTACTCGCTCACATCTGGAGGACTGAGGCCCCGGTACTGTTGACGACTTTCTAATTGGACTGACTCCATGTTAAGAAATGTACAGCAGCGCTCAGGAAATCTCCCAGTGCACCTGTGGATACAGTACATGATGGATTCCAGAACAGTTAGCGTCTCCTTCCTCAGTACTCTACAGACTGACCTCCAACATCAGAGTCTACCTACTTTTCCCCACAATGCATTTCACACTAAACACTGTCCAGCTGTTACTGAGCAGTGAACAAATCAGCTGCATCAGCACATCTACTTCCTCATTTCAGTGTTCAGCATTTAGTGGGTCGGTCTAAAGAGTTCAGACATCTTTAACACCTGAAAACTGGGACATAGTGACCCCACAGTCTACGATGACCATGTTTAGAAAAGGACCCCATAGACTACATACGTTTCAAGCTCAGAAAAGTAACCATACATACAGTGCTGAGGAAAAAAGTATTTGCCACCTTAAGATTTCTTTTGATGTTTAATTTGTCACTTATGCATTTATAGCAATGCAGTTTTTTCATGATGATTTATTCAGTTAAGCTATCAGGACCAACCAGGTCCTGTGTGAAAAAGTAATTGCCACCTGAATCTAAAAACTGGTTGTGCCACCCTTGGTGACAACAACTGCTATTTAATTAAATTCAATTCAGCTTTGTCACAATACCAATACAGGGTTGTATCCGAGATCAAACCACAGTCAGGATCCTTCTTCAGTGCAGATATATATAGATAAATAAATAAATAAATAAATAATAATAAACAGCTTAAAGTTAGTGCAAACAGTCCGTGCATGTATGGGCTGGGGTGATCAGGGCGGGACAGTACAGTCTATAGTGTTGTAGTCATGTTCTTGTAGTCCTGTTGTAACATCAGGACCAAACCCATGCGTTAGTAATAAGATAATCCAAAAACTTAAATTTGGTGAGAAAAACAACATACAGAATTACCACAGAGCTATACCACACAGTTAGATTTTATTTATACTCCCCAAGACAACAGATGGACACACTAACAGCATCAGGAACGCAGAACAGAAGTAGATTATAGATCTGCGTGGAAGTCCAGTGGGGGGATAAAGCCAGAGATTGTCTCCAATGAATCCAAAAAAAAGTCAAATAAAAAAGAAATTAATAAATAAATATATTTTTAAAAAGGGTCAAACCACAACCATAGCTAATCAAGGTTTCAAATACTCAAAAATCAAAACGGCCCAGAATTGACCAAAAAAAAAAAACAGAATGAGCTCACTCAGTTATCTCCATCATTTAGAGGGGGATCCAATGCTTCAAGGATAAAGATGAGAGGAAGAAGGAGTGAAAGTATGTAGGGCTTGAACAGCAAGATCCCACTAGGCATGTATCCCAAACTAATCCTCCCATTGGAAAAATGGCTGCCACACTCCTCTTCCTGTTCCCAAAACCCGGGTTATATCAAAATAAGAGTCCCCCTGTTGGAATGACCAGGAAAAACATTTTAAAAACAAAGGAAATATAATACACAAAACATTATAAAATGTCCAAAAACAGAACGAGGCCACAACTCCTATCAGAACATAAAGGACTTTAAAGACTTTGAGGGGTAAACCTAACCAACATACCTGAAAAAAATATGGTAGGAAGTTTAGGAGTATTATACAGGACTGCCTAATTGGATTTACACACACACACACACACACAAAAAAAAAACAGACTGTAAGTGTTTTTAAACACGTGGTTTATGGGGGGTGTTAAGAAAGCCAATGCTTTATGTTCCATTCCGTGTTTCCGGGCTTACAGAAGAGAAGTGAGGTCCAGGTACCGCCTAAAGTGGAAGCATACTTGACTGTGAGATTGGAGTTTAGGGAGTGGAGGATAACACTCTAAAGTATTATACAACAGGATTCTCCTGCTTTGTTTCTTGAGCAGAATGTCAGATTAATCTGGACTAGGAAAAAAATCATACAGATTGTGAAAGCAAACAGCGTTTATCGTTTTCCAAATCTTATGGACTGACTATTTGTATTTATGAATAATACCTAATGTTAAATACTGTTGGAATCCCACAAAAACTTAGCCTTAATATTGCTATAAGCCATTTGTGTCTGACAGTTTTCTTTATTGTTGTTTGAACTTGTCCGGTGAAGCTGTGAAACCAATTGGTCTTGCTCTGCTTTACGTCAAGGGCCAAAAGCCATTGTTTTTAGGTAGTATGTTAAAAAAAACAAACTCTTCGGAACATTTGTTACTAAAGGTCACAAACAAAAGCACTACCAAAACATGCTACAGATTACAACTCTATCAAATACAGATTATCCATTTAAACATGGGTGAAAACTGTATTAAGTGTTCCTTGTTTCTACTGAATGGCATGCAGTCTGTAATGAAAACGTTTTGTACTGTGCAATACACAAAAACAAAGAAACCATTTCCTACTTACACTGTGCTTTGTCATTTAGAAGCTTTCATTAGACTATTAGATGGTGTTTCAGTGTTGTGTGGCAAGTTAAAAACATCGCACAGTAATACTTTTTTGATGTTACATGATCTGTTGTTGAAAGCTTGTAACTAGAATAATTAATCTGTGGGAGCAGCATTTTAAAAGTTTATTTAAGATATTTATTTAAAATACGAGGAAAAACAGAATGGAAAAAAAGGTGTTAATCATAATAAAACTGATTTTTAAAAAAGCATAAAGCAAACTGTTCTGCGAAATAGGAAATACACCACTAGTTCTGATGATGGTAATCGTGATCTGCTGCTATGCCTAATCCAATAAATAAACGCTGTGGTTTATATTCCACGAATCAACAAAAAATACACTCTGTGTTGTTGGAGGCATGTGCAGAGAAATTTTTATTAGCCCACAGCAGTTACTGAATTTTTGTAGATTTTGTAATGTTAACTTGTACTTGTTTCTAAGTTTCTAGTGTTCTGCTTTTTAGAAGAGTTGTGTAATAGAATTTTGGTCAAATGTTTTAAAAATGTACATTTTTAGTTGTTTATGGGTTTCACCAGTTTGAAAGTTTTCCAGTCGTGGTTGTATGAATCTTATGGTGCTTCTTAAGATAATTGGCCATTTTCGAGCACTGCCTACCATGCGCGATATGTGTCGAAAGTTATATTGTTCAATGGTGCATTGGCTGTCGATATTGGCTTGTCGATAATTGGCATTTTCGGTCCCCGCCCTGTGGTGCCACCTGGAATGAAAAATCCTACGAGGAACAAAAACCACTGAGTAACATTCGCCATCGGTATCCTTGGCTTGGCCATTTTTCACTAACATTGGGGTGTGGTCAGTAACCAGAGTGAAGGGCTTACCAATCAAGTAGAACTTTAGTTCCTCAATAGCCCATTTGATGGCCCGTGCTTCCCATTCCACTGCAGCATATTAGGTGGCAACGTTGGAGGCAACCAATGGCTGATGTAAGTGAATGATGGGGATGCTCCTCACTCCTTAAACTTCTTGGTCAACACTTCTCTAATGGCCAGTCGCACTGAGGTGCACCGGTTTTTGTAACAATAAAGGGCCAGGGTGAAGTTGAATTTTCGGAAGGCCAGGTTCTGATGGGTGTGGAGAACATTGCTTTTAAATGGATTACAGGCAGATTTCTGCTTCCCGGTTCCACTTCCACATTTTCTGACCTGATCTGTTATGGTACAATTTGAAATGGTAATCATATAGAGAAAAGAAGTTAAGGGACCAACCCTGTTATAGTAGTTCTGGCCAACTCAAGAAGCCACATACCTCTTTTTGTGTTAAGCGACAAGAGCAGTGGGTGTGATGGCTTTGATCTTTTTTTTTTTTTTCTGTCTAGGGTTGGGAGCAGATCCCTCCCAGTGCCTAACCTAGATACGGCGCCTTCTGCCCACGGTAACAACAATTCTTTGGGATTTGCTTAAGCCAAGGTCAGGACCTCGTGGAGGTGTACACATGGTGCATCTTGGCGTTTGGTTGTGTGGTTGCGGATGTCCCATTATTGGAGTAAATGATGACATTGTCCATGTGGCTGACAGCGACAATTTCTGTGTTCTATAGAGTCACATCCACTAGATTTGGGAAACGTGGAAGGAACCCTGTAATGCGCAGTGCCCAAAGGGGGTGGAGAAAAGCATTTGTTTCTCTTTGGCATTCAGGTGTGAGAAGCCCCTCCCACAATCCCTTGGCGAGGGTCAATCCACTCGGCAGTCGTGGTTGTATGTAGTGAGGTCAAAGCTGTGGATATTTAGATTTCCCTTATTTGAAATGTTGTTTGTTCTAGAAGCTGCCCCATGAACGATCTGGCTTCTGGCAGCAGTAATCTATGGGGCAGGATCACGGGGCTGTTCCAATGATGGTTTTGGATGTTTGGTGCCCTGAGTCTGAGACTACTCTCCTTTGGTATGCCTGACGTCGCGGCTACATAGAATCGAAATAGTTTTGTGGCTATGGCTTTTGGAGTGTGGGCCCTTCGGAGGTGGGAATGGCAATGGACAATGTTGTGGCATAGTTGCATAGAACTAGTATATATTTAGATTCATGAGCAGCCACCCTCACAATCTCCATCCCTGGATACCCCAATGGCATGGGGTGTTGGAGATAAGTGGTGTCCATGGGTGGGGCTGGCATTGTCCGGCAACGGTTGGCAAAAGTTTATAACCTCATCATGGATAGAGTAACGTTTTTTTATTCATGCTAGGGTGGTTTTCATATGCTAGATGGCCCACCCAAAGAAATGTGTATTGAATGTAAGGTTGTAACCATGTGAACAGCCTAGATATTCACAATTACACAGAAAGAAACAAGATATTAGGATATTTGTATCACTTTGTATTAAGCCAAAGCTGTAACTTATTACCACAACCTTACCCTTTCATGTTGATCCGTTTCCTCAATTTTCTTAACATCTACAGAATAAGACATTTCATTTTTTAAATGGCATTTAGGCGAGCATTTATTTTATTTATTGTAAAACAGCATCCCAGAAAGATAATACCTAATTGTATTTGATACACACAACACAAAACACCCACACACGTATGCATGTACATCCACACCCAAAAACAGACATTATAGCGTTTTAAACACATGTGGTTTATAGGTGGTTTGTTAAGTAAAGCCCAACAAGCTGAAATAAAATGGCATTGCTCCATTCTGTGTTTGTGGGCTTTACAGATAAGAAGGTGCCAGGTACGGACTACAAGTGAAGCATACTCTGACTCTGACTGTAAGATTGGAGTTAGGGGACGTGGAGGATATGCTCTAAAGTATTATAAACAGGATTCTCCTGCTATTTGTTCTCTTCACCACAATGTCAGATTAATCACTGTGCTTTCTCTTTCCTGTTGTGTATATAAACCCTCGCCCTTCTGTTTCTCTTCAACTTGAACAATTGGTTTGGAGGGTAAATCAATGCTATCCAAATTTATATATACTAGTATGCCAGTTCTTTGTTATTCTTTTTTATAAATCAACAGGCTGTGTGTGTACCATGAGCAAAATGATGACTATCCTATTAAGGTAAGAAATGTATAAAAATGATCATTTAAAAAACCCAGAAATATATATATATATATATATATATATATATATATATATATATATATATATATAGTTTTACGGCTATTTCCTGACCTCGGCTTTGATCTCAAATTTAATTGTTGGATTAAGGCTAAATAATACTTTACACTTGCATATGTTGCATGTTATATTTAACTTAACTATATTTAATTGTTTAACATGCTGTTTTATGTTTCATTGTTCAATTCAAGAAAGCTTTTTCAATAATACATCTGGTATTTACTTACATGTTTGGAGTTATTTCTCTTTAGGCTGTTAGGTGCTGAAGTAATAGAATTTTAAGTGTCACATTCTATTAGAGTTTTATATTATATAAAACTCCAGCCCTCTCTTTCTCCTGGATCTTTCAGCTAGTCTGTAACATAGATAATGCCAGAGTAATAGAATAATACTTAGGTTTTATGTTCTTTATTAATTCCTGGACATTTTTGTTTGCCAGACAGAGCTGTAAAATGTCTTTAGGACATTTTTATTAAATTAATATAAAAAGATAATAGGACAGGTTAATAGCATCTTTAACTGTGCCTTTTTTATTAATCTTTTAGCGTAGCTATTTATATCTTATTAATGTGTAATAACTATTAATATCTGCTCGTTCCAGAACATTCTTGTGGATTCTGAATGTCTTTCAGTGCTGTATTGATCACTGTTAGAAATAAAACCAAGCAAAACTGACAGTTACAATCTGAGTTAAATGTAAGCCACAGAGCTATCACTTCAGGACAAAAGAGGACACAGGCAGTGAATTTGTAATAGTAGTAATTAAATAAAATTCAAATAAAAATAAAATAAAATAAAAAAAAAGTTCTTACCCAAACAGCTAAAGCCTGCACACTTAGCCTAATAACTCCCTCCAGTTACAATTTTGCCACCCCAACATTTCTTTGAACTGAATTGTACTGAATCCTGAAGAGAAATATTTAGTAGTATGTAAGAGATAATTAACATTTACAGTTAATTCAACGTGGCATGTAATTTAATGTGAAAGTGAACCTATGGCGGCAGTGAATTTAAGGTGTTTGTGTATTTAAGGTGACAGTGAGTTTAAGGTATTGGGGCATTAAATACAGCAAGGGATTTAAAATATCAGTTTTTTTTTCATAATTTTTTTATTATTTTTTAGAAAATGCAAGTATATTCCAATGTATTGTAACATTAAAAGCATATCTAAACACCGGACAACATTACAATACCCTCCCTATAAATGAAAAAGAAAAAAAACAAGAAAACAAATATATATATATATATTATATTATAATATATAATATATATATATATAAATTAAAAAAAAAGGACAAAAAAAGAAAAAAAGGAATCACAACAAATAATAAACATGTACAAACTAAGATTAAATAAAATAAGATAAAATAAAATAAAATAAAGCCATCCTTATGGAAAATAATACACAACTCTTACAATTTACTAAAAGCTAGGCAACATCCCTTTATTGCATTTTACATCCCGAGCACGCTAAGTACCACCTGATCCTAAGGGGGACCTCCACTCCAAAGAGTGCTGACCTTTTAAAACAGTATCGGCCAGTTCAGGAGGCAAATGTTCTATAAATGGTCTCCAAATTTTCATAAACAGCAAGTCACTGCCCTTTAGTACTGCCGCGAGTCGTTCATGAGGAAGTATCCTAAATATTTCTCTATACCACTGTGTAACAGAAGGGGGCGTTTCCCTTATCCAGGTATTAAGGATACATTTCCTTGCCAAGAGTAAGAGCTTGTCAAGCAACTTGTATTGTGTATGAGACAGTGAGACTGTTTTGGAGGGGAGGCCCAAAAGAAAATATCAGTTTTTATGGAATTAAAGATAAAGGAGGCTTTAAGGGAGCACCGGATTTAAGGTGGCAGTAAATTTAAGATGGCAGTAGATTTAATGTAGCAAGGGGCATTAAGGAAATTTAAGATAGCAGGGGATTTAATATGGCAGTAAATCTAAGTTATCAGTGTATTTAAGCATTATGTATTTTTTTCATGAAGATGCAAATATACTTAGCAAACAATATCATCTGCTTTAACAATATTTTAATATTTTATTTATGTATCATCTCTTATACAGGCTTGTCTTAGACATGAAAGTTATATCATATCCATATTCAGAAGCCGGCAGGACCTCTTAACTAGTCTTCTTTTCTATTTTAGTAAAACTAGCTTGTTCTGCTTGGCTGTAGTTGAACACCAATACTCATGATGATAAAGGCTTTTAACCTTCTAAGACCCCAGCGTCCTCATATGACATTACATTACATTTCTGCTTCTTTGCACCATGATACTTTTTAAAATGTTGACCTTTTGGCCTCATATAAGGACATGCCAAAACAACTTCCTGTACAAAAACAACGTTTTTAGTTTTTATACTTGTTGGTCCTACTAATCACAGATAGCTAGGGAGAAATTAAATTGTACACCAAGCAACTCCGGGTCTCTGTTGCAAATACAATAATCACATAAACTGAACTGCTAGTATATGTGATGTCTATGAATGTTTTATGTAAAGGGTTCTGATTTAATATATATTTTTGATATGTTGGCCAGTAAAACACCAGGTTGGTTCCAGCTCAGCACAGTGTAGTTTATTGGACAACCAGAGGCATGGATAAAGGGAACCCCTTGGAATTAACAACTGTTCTTCCATCAACATCCCAGCCTGACATGGATTCTGATTCTGAAACATCTTGGGTTGAGGAAGGTATAGTAAATCACTTCACTTACAATTAATGCAGTTCACAAACCAGTTGTAAAAAGTACAAATTCCAAACGCTAGTGTTTATCAAGCTGTAGCCTGTTACTGACACCAATGCAGTACTCCTTCCAACTATTCCACTACCTCTGCCCTGTGATAACAGAAAACAGTGCTTCTTTTTGAGCCACTCCTTTGTTGCCTTGGCTGTATGTTTTGGGTCATTGTAATGTCCTGGCGGAGTAAAGGAGGTTGTGATTCAGGAATTTACAGTACATGGCTCCATCCATTCTCCCATTGATGCGGTGAAGTAGTTCTGTGCCCTTAGCAGAGAAACACCCCCAAAACATAATGTCTCCACCTCCATGCTTGACAGTGGGGACGGTGTTCTTTGGTTCATAGTCAGCATTTCTCTTCCTCCAAACACGGCGAGTTGAGTTAATGCCAAAGATGTCTCATCTGACCACAGCACCTTCTCCCAATCACTCTCAGAATCATCCAGGTGTTCATTGGCAAACTTCAGATGGGCCTGCACATGTGCCTTCTTGAGCAGGGGGACCGTGCGGGCACTGCAGGATGTTAATCCATTACGGCATAACGTGTTACCAATGGTTTTCTTGGGGACTGTGGTCCCAGCTGTATTACGATCATTAATGAGTTCCCCCCCGTGTAGTTTTAGGCTGATTTCTCACCCTCCTCATGATCAAGGATACCCCACCAGGTGAGATTTTGCATGGAGCCCCAGAACGAGGTCGATTGACAGTCATTTTGTATTTCTTCCATTTTCTTACAATGGCACCAACGGTTGTCTCCTTCTCACCCAGCGCCATACTAAAGGTTCTTTAGCCCATTCCAGCCTTGTGCAGGTCTATGATCTTGTCCCTGACATCCTTAGAAAGCTCTTTGGTCTTGCCCATGTTGGAGAGGTTAGAGTCTGACTGATTAGTTCAGTCTGTGGACAGGTGTCTTTTATACAGGTGACAGTTTAAGACAGCTTTAATGCAGGTAACGAGTTGATTAGGAGCGTCTAACTGGTCTGTAGTCGCCAAAACTCTTAATGTTTGGTAGGGGATCAAATACTTATTTCTCTCTGCAAAATGCAATTAAATGTATATATTTTATACCATGTAATTTTCTGGATTTCCTTTTTGCTATTCTATCTCTCACTGTTAAAATAAACCTACCCTTAAAATGATAGACTTTTCATATCTTTGTCAGTGGGCAAACTTACAAAATCAGCAAGGGATCAAATATTTATTTCCTCCACTGTACATAATTGTACATAACTTCTTTTTTTTTTACTTTTATTTGAGAAATACCCATGTTTAGCAAGTTTGGTTACAGTAGGGTAGGTACATTAGGTAGAATTAGTAGTGTTCTAAGGAACATGAAATGAAAAAGAAAAGGTTTGGGACAGGCAATGGTTTTTAATCCAGGCTATCTGACCACTTTTGACACCAAGTACCTAAAAGTTTTATTTTTTTTATTGAACATTTTATTTAATGCCTAACTGCAATTATTCCAATAATATTAGCTAACAGCACATATGTATGAATTAGCCTCTAAGAGAGGTCTCAAACTCCTGGAGTACCAGACTACAGCACAGTTTGGTGATTAACCCAAATCGTGGCAATTTAAAGCAGGATTGTTTCAGCAGGAAACTAAAATGTAATTAATTGTGTGAAATATTTTGGGCACCCAGGCTCAAAAAACATGTTTTGCTAATTTTCTAAGCCAAAATAAGTAAAAGGTTTACAGAGAACATACTTAAAATAATAATAATAATAATAATAATAATAATAATAATAATAATAATATTACAGTAATGTTTATTAAAAGATAAATAGATCATAGTTGATAAGAGTTTATTAAATGAACTCAAACTCATAATTGACAATTGGCCACTTGTAGTGTATATTTGAGTCACATACTTTATGTATAGAAACCTACTTTTGCCAATTAGGAGAGAAAGTGTCTCTAATAACTGTAATTACATTTGAAACACATGTTTCTATTACTTCTTTTTTTTTCAAAGATGTCAGTAAAATACGTCCTGACAATCAAGATTCCACCAGGTAAGATTTTTTCCTTAAAAAATTCTACGTTCATCATTTCATTTATTCTACAATAGATGTCATATTGGCAGTGGCACTTTAACCTGCTCATGGGCCCTAGGGCTACAGGTGGTCAGGGCCCTCTGGGTCTAGTTATACTGCACCCAAAAAAAGTTTAATGAAGATGCCACCAGTTGCCAGGAATCCTGTTTTAGCCTAACATATACTTTTCCGCGCTTAAAGAAGAAAGAGTTTGTTAGCTGATATCAAATGTTTTATATTCACTACATTTGTCAAAACTGATCTACTAAATGTCAAGGCTGACCTAACACCACCCATCTCCACATGCATCTGCACACCACAAACACATCTGCCTAGATAACTTAACTGGCTACACAGTGGGACTTAAAAGTATATGAACCTGACAGACCTTTCTATATGCCTACATAAGTATGACCTTAAAAAATAAAACAAGATGTTTAAGTCCTACAAGTAGATAAAGAAAACCCAAATTAACACATAAAACAAAAAATATTAGGTGTTGTTTACCTATTGAGGAAATATTGTCTAGTAGTACATAACTGTCAGTGGCAAAAGAGTGTGAACCTTGATTTTCAGCTGCTTAGTCCTGCACATTACCTTGAAGCTTCCCTCAATAAATCAAGCATCATTATTTTGTTATAATTGGTTTCTCTACACCTGCTTTAATGAAAACAAGGTTCCTAAACTTTTACTTTTGGAGGTGTTTATTTTACTTTTGGAAGTGTTTATTTGTAAATTTCAAACGTTTTAAATGATATTTAATTTGTCCCATTTGTTGATAATGTCACGTTAGAAGTAAAATTTTATATTAGCTCAGTAACACTGAGTGGTACTAATAACTGATCATCACATTGATTTATCAGTCTACTCAGGCTTTAGCAGAGCTCAGTAACACTGAGATTAATAACTGACCATCATACTGATTTATCAGTCTACTCAGGCTTTAGCAGAGCTCAGTAACACTGACATTAATAACTGACCATCATAGTGATTTATCAGTCTACTCAGGCTTTAGCAGAGCTCAGTAACGCTGAGATTAATAGCTGATCATTACACTGATTTATCAGTCTACTCAGACTTTAGTAGAGCTCAGTAACACTGAGATTAATAACTGACCATCACACTGATTTATCAGTCTACTCAGACTTTAGCAGAGCTCTAACCTCAAACTTTTTTTTTAAGATTCACACTTAATATTTTTGTTGTTTATAGTTCTCTTAATAAAGTACAGTATTTGAGAAACTGAGAAAATCTAAAAAATTACTTCTTCTATATGATTTAGTTCACAGGCTGAGGATGACGTTGTGACAGTCAAGTTCTATGCTGTTTTGCGAGGGAGTGTTAGTTTTCAGCATGAAGACTCCATGTATATCTGTGAACGAAATGACACACGTCACAAAATGACCCCCAAAAGGTACTGCCTACGCTGTCATTTGTTCAAAAACATTCTTATTCAGATTTAGATTATAGAGCATATTTAGGGATAACACTCATTTTTAGGAATTATTTTGCAGTGAAAAATGTAGCCAAAAAAAGTGCTTATTTCCTTGACCATATATGTTAATTCTCACTCCCATTACAATATTACAAGTTTATTTTTTCACTCTTTAGTTAATTTTGTTTTAAATGTCTCTGTTTACTAATATTTTATTATAATCTCCCTCATTTTGTTTTAACAATGTCTGCAGTGGAGACAATGGAAGAAGGTGGTTTGAAGTTTCCCTCAAGTTGAGTAAATCTACCACCTTTGTGTACAAGTACTGCTCTTGGAACAAAACTCACGGTGAGAGACCTGAACAGCTTATAGTAAATGGAAAGATGTCATTCAGACTTCTCAAAATAAAGGAGATGCTCCAGTCAGACTGCAAAGGTATGAGACATTAACCACTGCCTACAAACCCTAAAATTACGAAATGCCTTTTCAGCATCTAGCAAAACTATAATTTCAATTATCAGAGAAAAGAAGGAGAATAATGTTTAAAGAAACTGTAGGAGCTAATTTCATTTAATTTTTTAATGTATTTTTGTTTAAGCATATATTCTGTTATTTTCTGGACGGTTATGGAAAAGGAAAGTTATTTTAATGTCCATTTTTGTTATATCAGTATTTCAGTTCCTATGTATGGTTTTCTGATGTTGATGTTTTTTTGTCGTGCATAAAAATGTAGCCAGCAAAAAGGAACGGTTTTGTCTCTGTGATAGAAACATAATATAATATATCACTGTAGTGCCAGTATCTAGTTGACTGGGCTGAGCTCGAGCACCTGAGGGAGTAGTACATGTTAACCAAGTTTCCATTCTGGATCACTTACAGAATCAGAATTAGGCTTTACTGGCCTTGTATGTTCACACATAAGGAATTTGTCTATGGTTACATTAGCTCACAGTGCACAGAGTAACATTACACACACACACACACACACACAGCACACACACACACACACACACAGTGCACACACACACACACATACACAAACACACACACACACACACACTCAAGCATATACACACACATACACACGCACAGCACACACACACACACACACAGTACACACACACACACACACACTCACACTCACACACAGCGCACACAAACAGCACAGCGCACACACACACACACAGCACACACACAAACGCAAACACACTCACACACAGACTATTAGACACCTTACACACCTGCAAATATAGAAGCAGAATAAATTAGGCTTATAAAGGTGCTAAACCAAAAAAAAGAAAAACAGTCTGAGACAGTAAGTACAGAGGATGGAGTGATGAGTGAAACTGTTACTAAGATAAATAAAATAACAGTTTGGTCTGCAAGATTTGTTTTCATGCAAAAAAGAGAATAGTAATAATAAATAGAAGATGAGGAGAAGAAAAACAAATATCCCTAATGATTCAAAGCATGTTTTCAGGACAGAAGTCGTGTACAATTAATCTGGGAGGTTTTGTACGTAAGCTCACCTTTTTGTGTCAGGGTCCGTGAAAACAGGACATGAGCAGTAGAGGCTTTTGAAGGATTTAATAAAAAGAAACGAAAACCAGGAATGTAAACAGAAAAGCAGGCGAGAGGTCAGGGAAATAGCAACCAGAAACAATGAAGGGAAATCCAAATCCGTAGTCAGAGAACAGGCAGGTAAATTCAGAAACCAAAATGACAACAAGAGAAAGAAAGGGTCAGTACGCACTGGCAAACAGAAAGGTTTGGATCTGGCTGCGACTGGAAGTCACATGATTGCCAGAGGGATTCTGGGGGATTGGAGTTTGCGGGTGTATTAACCTGCAAGGGGCTGGATGGAAGCCTGACATTCGGCCCATGTTATACAGTATGCATCCTATTTCTCCTAGCTTTGCTGGAGGGGATACAGAGGTGTTGTAGAGGCGGAGTATAAACAGTATTCATCACAGAGATCCTAGCAATACTGGCATGTGTCATTTCCACTTTAAAGATAGAACATATATTTATAGTTGGTGTGACGATAGGCCTGCAGGGCAAAATGGTCCGTTATTTCATGCATTGCACATGAGCGTTTTTAAATAACTTTAAAATACTTTAAGCCTTTTTTAATCACTTTCTTTTATGTTTTTTCAGTTGTCCAGCAATATGATGACATCAAACAGAAGAACATTTCAGAGTTACGGCCGAAATTTCTCCGGACTGTGCTGTGGTTCACTTTGAGGTGTAATGACGAAGACATAACTGATTTGGAGAAAACCTTTACAAGTATCAAACAGAGTACTAAGCAAAGACGTGTTCTGTATGAATCTGATCCGATCGCGCTTTTAAAGGTAAGCAGACAGATTTTAGTATATGCATTAAATCCACACAACTTCAAACAACGATTAGCGAGTTTCCTTTTTAAAATGCTGTTCATTACACATGTGCTCACCTTCATCCTCCATGTACTGAAAGGAGGGCCACAAGATGTGGGAGAATCATGCAAACACCGGGTGGCAAAATTACATGTACAGGTTATTACATGTTCCACTTAATCTAAAATTTAGATGTGTCTCAAAAGATATGTTGTGCAGAGAGACAGTAGCCAGATGCCTTGGTTACCATCAGAATTTCGCTAGTTTATGGTTTCATATCGTCGCTGTCCATTTAAAAACAGGTACCTCCAAAATGGCGACTTTACAGGAGTGGCCAAAAACCTAATGTAATTTAAATGCAAGTCAATGGAGCCAGACTGTATATCCAAGCAGCTTTGAGCAATTTCTGTTATTCCATTCCTCATGAAATTTTCACACAACATAACTGGCAGGTGCTGTGTTCAAATGATGCATATAAATCAAAAATGAAGATACATGTTTTTCATTGGACAGCGATGATATAAATGGCGCGACATATAACTGCAATATGTGCACGATATCTGTGATATTGTTTATAAACAATTTGTTTCATATGAAGTAAAATAACATCACTGAACCTCCAGTTTCTGTTTGTCTGTTTTTACATTATACACCTCATGAGCGAGTAGTTAGTGCTCAGAGCAACCGTCAGTTTCCATGACAAGATGCAACATTAAGATAATCTTTTATTGATCCCACATTGGGGAAATTTGCTAATTAGTATATCTAACTCTAAATTTAAGGCATGTTTTGCACTGCACCTACATTTAAAAGATGCACAAATATATATATGTACAAGATTTGTCATTTATTGTGTGCAAGATAAGAGAAAATACCTCCTCAAAAGAACAGCTGCACCCAGAAGGAGTTGTGGGAGTGCAGGTGTGTGGGGAAGGAAGATAAAGGTGACCAGGATCAATAACTGATGATAAATTTAGACTGATATGATCAATATTTATTGAGATACACATACAGAAGTCTGTCTCTCAGTATGGCGTTATATAGTTAGTCAGGTACAGAGATAAGGCCTGTCCATGCTTATGTCATATGCTCAACTGAGCGTGAAACTTGAATCATTAGCATGTCTCATGATGAGAAACCTACCCACCAAGTTTCAGTCCTGTCAGTTGATTCCTTTGAGCACTGGTTTTGATGACGAGTGTATGACCTTTAGAATATGAGAATATAATAGAATATAGAATATAATATATAATAGAATATAATAGAATATGTCTACGTATATCTGAGGGAATGATCATTTTACCACAGAATTGAACAGAGTGTATCTGATTGGACAAGAGGGAACCGCCCTATTGAATAGAGTTAATCTGGATAGGTGAGGGCATAGTTTAACTTTAGAATGGAATAGAGCGTAGAATTAAACAGAATACATTTTTTAAGAAGATTTTTTTTTTTTAATTTAACAGTGTGGAACTGCTTAGTTGATATTGATTAACTGAAATTTAACTTTTAAAGCAAACAGTGAGAATTTGACTGGATTTTGGATTTGCGATCCGCGGTTGATTTTTATTACCCATGTTTTTATGCATCTGATGCAGTGAAATTGGAAAATTTAACAATAAAATCTGGTTTCAGAGCATTTCAGGTCAGCACTGTTACTTATTTTTACATTTAAAAATCATTTTCACAGCATACCTATGTATAGATCTAGAATGTGATGGTTCTCAAATCTCTCTGTTCACAGTAAGACACTGTCTTACTCTTCTTCTATTTACTCTAATTTGTGCTAGAACTGTGCATTTACATTTAGTAGAGATATTGCAAGAACTTTCCTACTCTTGCGCTGCCATATGACACAGGCAGTGGGTCACGTGATGTATCACACATGTATGAAGATTGTTGTTGTTATTGCTGCTGTTATAATTAGTATACCAATAGTAGTTTAATTAATTTATTTTCCGAATACATGTTACCTTTACAGAGGTTTGACGTTTCCAAACTTCTTAAACAAGCACTTCAAGATGAAATTGAAGAACTCCGACCCCAACACCCAGTGTCCTACTTTCTGGCTGCTGTTTTATTTGCAAAATACTCAAAAACGGATTTGAAGGGACCTGCAGTGGAAACGCTTGCTGCAATGGCAAAGAAGCATGCTGAGATGGAAACAAACTTGCCAGCCCTAACGGACTCCATGAAAAGGTTTGTATAATAAATATGAGGTCATTATTACTTATTGTTTGGATATTTTGATTCTGGCCTTGTACACTACTGCGGTCCCTGTGCAGTGATTCCATGACACTTATCAGCTACTTTGTAAAAACAAGCACATGATTAAAACTGCGGACCCCTCAGATAATCCTGCTAGGTAATCCCAGAGTAATTAGACATGTCTGATTCTAAAGTCTGAGTAGACTGATAAATCAGTGTGATGGTCAATTAAATAATCTCAGTGTTACTGAGCTCTGCTAAAGTCTGAGTAGACTGATAAATCAGTGTGATGATCAGTTATTAATCTCAGTGTTACTGAGCTCTGCTAAAACCTGAGTAGTCTGATAAATCAGTGTGATGATCAGTTATTAATCTCAGCGTTACTGCGCTCTGCTAAAGCCTGAGTGGACTGATAAATCAGTGTGACGATCAGTTATTAATCTCAGTGTTACTGAGCTCTGCTAAAGTCTGAGTAGACTGATAAATCAGTGTGATGATCGGTTATTAATCTCAGTGTTACTGAGCTCTGCTAAAGTCTGAGTAGACTGATAAATCAGTGTGATGATCGGTTATTAATCTCAGTGTTACTGAGCTCTGCTAAAGCCTGAGTAGACTGATAAATCAGTGTGATGATCGGTTATTAATCTCAGTGTTACTGAGCTCTGCTAAAGTCTGAGTAGACTGATAAATCAGTGTGATGATCGGTTATTAATCTCAGTGTTACTGAGCTCTGCTAAAGTCTGAGTAGACTGATAAATCAGTGTGATGATCGGTTATTAATCTCAGTGTTACTGAGCTCTGCTAAAGCCTGAGTAGACTGATAAATCAGTGTGATGATCAGTTATTAATCTCAGTGTTACTGAGCTCTGCTAAAGCCTGAGTAGACTGATAAATCAGTGTGATGGTCAGTTATTAATCTCAGTGTTACTGAGCTCTGCTAAAGTCTGAGTAGACTGAAAAATCAATGTGGTTATCAATTATTAATGTCAGTGTAATAAATAGGTTTTTAATACTAGAAAGGTTCATATTACCGGTAGTTGTTTTTTTGGCTTCATACGTTTCCTTTAGGTTGCTAGGCAAAACAAGAAAAAAGAACTCCATGGAAGATGCTACCAGTAAACCACCAAGAAACTGATTTGCCTGTTAGGTTTTGTTACCCCTGAAAAGAATTTCTGGAGCTGTTTATGAACTGCATATTAACTGTGAAGTGACAACAGGCCTTGTGATGCATGGCAACAAACCATTCATCTTGGCGCTGAACACGGTGCCTCCATACACGGATTCGTTGGTCATCTCCTCCAAGACAAAAGCGGGACTCATCAATGAAGATGGCCCGCTGCCATTCAGAGTCACTCCATGACACTGACTTAGACAGTCGTCTTAACCGTTTGTGCCAATTGTCCTGCATTGTGCAGCCATCTGCTAGTGGTGCTGCCACCACCATGATGACTCATGGAGGGCATCACTGCTCATTGAATGTCTGTGTGGCCCTCGTTAATCTATAAATTTAACACTTCTATAGAAAACCAGACTATGCCACCTAGGACTCACACCCCAGGAAATATTACACAAATAAAAGAAAAGGAAAAAAATCCAAAGCACACAGGTACACTTGAAACTTCAGAGATGTGGGTTTGAGGTAAACACTTAATATCTTTAATAAGATAAGATAATCCTTTATTGACCCTACAGTGGGGAAATGAAATACTGAATACTGAGGCAAAATGACCTCAGTCAATAAAAAAACTGAAATTTACATAAATTAAACAAGGCAAAACAGCAGTAGCTGCACTGATCGGTAGGCTGTTAGACCACTAGTGTGGTAGCCTGGGTTGGAGTCTCCCTTCTGATGAGGTGTGTCTTTCGTTTTGTTTTATAAGTTTCTTCTGTTCTACTTTGTGACTGCTTAACATCTGGGCCCTTTGCAATAAAGTAACTTCTATGCAAAGTAGCTTCAATAAAAGAACAGCGATGGCACGTCACAGCCTTCAGTAGACAGGAAAAGATACAGGGGGGAGCACCAACACTCTCAGCCCTTTACCACTACCACTGCCTCACTCACACTCTCTCAGTCACTCCCTCACCTATACCTTCCTCCGATTATGTAGCCTATTGTGCTTGAAAGGTTTAAATAAAATGTAATTTTTAATGAATTACGATTTTTGCAGGGATATCCATACGGTATTCGAAAAGCTTCTTGAAAATGCATGTGGAAGGCAACTGACTGCTACATTGTGGCTTCTGGGATTTTTCTATAAAGTTCTCTCACCAGAAAAGGGGAGCGTTAAACATCAGAACTTCAAATGGATCGCAAATAATCCGCAATGTCAAACGTGAGTAAAAGAAGCTGTATATATATATATATATATTTATTATGGAAGCTATATCTAAAGTATATAAATGAGTAATGTGCTAAAGTGATACATTTCTCTTTTATAGTGAACTTCCTAAAGTGGTCAAGTGTTACAGGGAGCAGCTCCAGCAACATTCTGACTTTGCCGACATTGTACATATGGACATGTTTTCTGTGGAAAAGGGAGATCCTAAGGTTTTGAAATACTTGGGTCGTAGCCCCCTTGAACTCCTCAATGTGCTAGCGATATGGGTTCAAACATATCAGCATCCTGTAAGTATTATGCTGCGTTTCTACAACGTTACAATGGTACACACAGCTACAAGCATTTAAGTGTAATTTTTGCAATATACTGTCTTAACTGTTTGTTTACTGTTTGTTAGTCCATCGAGAAATTCTCTGTCATCATTGAAACAGTGGGAGAGATTATTCAACAGTGTTATCGAATGAGGTAATTGCTTTATTTTATTTTTTCAAGTCAAACCAATCACCTTAATTACCTTCCGAGTTGCTTCACCAGTTAAGCAGTGCTTTTACAACCCCAATTCCCAAAAAGTTGGGATGCTGTGTGAAATCGGAATTAATGTAAATAAAATAACAAAATGGAATGATTTGCAAACCTCATAGACCCATATTTTATGCACAGTAGATAGTAAAGACTTTGGTTCTCCCACGATCTACAGTACATAACATCATCAAAAGATCCAGATACAAAGACGTAGCCATGCGTCAACACAATCCAGAAACACTGCCACCTTCTTGGGGCCAAAGCTCATTTAAACTGCACTATGGCAAAATGAAAAACTGTTCGGTGTTCAGATGAATCAATATCTGATATTCTTTTATCAATCCTGAACTGTATATAATGGTTTTAGAACAACATATTTGCCTTCAGGAAATGCCTTGCATATTTCAGCAAGACACCTACTCCATCTATCAATGGTGCCATAATTGCTTATTAATTATTAATTTGTTCGTGGCCAAATTAATATATCACACTTATCATTAAAAACTTTCCCAGAAGGGAACATTAGGAACCTCTACAGCTCCATACCGAGACGTCTGACAGGTTGGGTTAGCAAACACGGCGGCCCGACACCATACTGAGAGACAGACTTCTGTATGTGTAGCGCAATAAATATTGATCATATCAGTCGAAATTTATCATCAGTTATTGATCCTGGTCACCTTTATCTTCCTTCCCAACACACCTGCACTCCCACACCTCCTTCTGGGTGCAGCTGTTCTTTTGATGATGGGTGTACTTTTTAAATCAAATCATAAGCCCTTCCTATTGGTCGTGTTATTTGTGGTATTGATTTAATACTATATTGTATAATGTTTAAGAACCGTCACCTTCCCTTTTGTCATAGACCACAGCTTTCTAGCAGTGTGTGCCTATACTGTTTCTATTTACTCTTTATCTCCGTATCACTACATTGTTCTTTTTCTTCTAGCCCACCGGATGGTGATTCAGTACAAGATTGTTTGGCATTTGTCTCAAACATTCTCAGCAAAATGCAGAAGAAATTCAAATATTCCAACATCATTATCTCAGTACTGAAACTTCTGAACTGCCTTTTCGATGCCTTGAAGCCACTGCAAGAGAATAAGGTCAGAAAGAAGAATAATGCCTAATTAAAATTATGATTCTCTCAATTACACTTGATCACAACACCACAGCCTAAGAGATGACTAGGACCTTCAATTAATATTATGTCTGTAAGACCCCGATTTCACAACATGCTATAATGAGTTCATAAGCATAATAAACATGCCTATAAATATTTATAAAAATGAATTACATCTAGGTACTAACTTAACAATGCACAACCAGTAGAAGGCTAGACGATATCAATATTACTGTAGTGATGGTAATCTAACAAACAAGGCTTACTTATAAAGTCAAGGTTTCTGGTGGTAAATGCTAGAACCAACAAGGAAACACATAACAACAATTACTGTCTAATAACTTGTTTGGGCTATTGGAATATTCAGTACTGAAGCCCCAACATATATACAGTATAAACTGAAATTATTGGATCAAATTATTTGTCACCATGTTCAGGAAAATGACTGTTGAATCAAGCTGTTATAGTTCAGCTACTGCTTAAATAAGAGGGGGTTTTAGTATGTGCATTGTATACAGAGTTGCCATAGCATGCCCACCATCACACACAAACAGCCCAACATATGACTCATAACATGACTGCAGTGTGTGGTACAATGAGACAGAAGCATTTCTAGCAGCAGGTATTATTTACTTGAGTACCGGAATAAGCAGACTGAGCTTAGTGAATGGGTTTGACATTTCCCAAACAATACTCAGTATTTTAGCCATCATTTTGTTGATAACAACAGAGAGCATTTTCACTTTTCAGGAGATAATGGACAAGACCAAAGAGATATACCTACGAGTGGTGGATTCTCTCAAATCATGGATCGAGATTGCTACAGTAAAATTCACTAAACATGAACTGCCGGTAGGTCCAATACATTTAACAGGATAGAGAGGGTAGGACGAATCTAAGATTGATCTAGGCAATGGACAAGTGTTATTTATGTTGGTAAATACAATAGTGTGCACTGAGATCAGACAGTTGGAGTCATTGTGTCCTTTTTGTGAATAATTGAATAATTATGCTTAACGTTTTTTCTTGAAAAACACTGATTTCTGAACTTGCTACCTGTTTTATAGTATTATATAATACTTTCCTTATTTAACTATATCATAAATAATCCAAAAGTAACATAAAGCAAGTAGTAATTTCGACCGGAACAAACAAAATGTGTCCTCCTAACTGTGGTAACAACAATGTCCTCAATGTGGAAGACTGGAGTTTGATTCATTTACATGGCTCAAATGTAACCAGTAGGATTGTCATACTCAGCTGGTCTCAAAAACAATCTCAGAGTCCACCTCAGTGATAGGCTGATACAAGGCCAAGTCGAGTTAGGGCAAGACAGAGTTTGAGACCACCATATACTAGTGGTTGGGGTCTCGTTTGGGTCTTGGCCTCATTTGGACTTGATCTTGTCTAAGGGTGAGGTGGACTCTGTACACTGTATGATGCCTTTTGAAATAACTGAAAACTAAATTATTATTAAATATCCATCAAACTGTATAAGGGGTTCCCAAAAGCTAGTGCCAGTTTATACTTAATGTTTTTATTGACTCACTGTATGACAAGATTGATTAGCAGAGTGCTGGATGTCAGACTGAAGAGAAGCAGAAAACAGAGTTCCGGCTTAGTTTGACAGGTTTAGATACATATTCATGGTATCTAGTGTAGGTTGTTAAAATCAGTCGTTCTTCATTAGGCAAGATTATTTCAGTTCTTGTGTATTGTAATATTTTTTTGCATTTTAAAAGAACGTACTACCATGACCGTCCAATGGGGCGGAGCCTACAGAATGTAAACCACTGTTGTACAGGTTTAAACAAAAACTGCTGGTTGTAGATCTAGTTGATCTTTATTTTAATATAATTTGTTTGTTGGTCCTACAGGAACTCATGCAGTGTAGACTAAAATGCTATAAACTATATAAACTACTTTGCTATAAACTACTTTACAGTATTTGGGACACAAAAAGTTAGGACATGGTAAAAATAGAAATGTTGTTAAATAACAAGCTTAAATTGTTTAGTGTAATGTGTTGTGACAATACTATTAATATCTGTTCAAGTTCATTCTCCATTCTGTGTCTCAATTAACATGACCTTACAAAGTTTATTATCTAAAATGTCTTCATTTCTGTAGGTGGCACAAATTACTACAACCTTAGCAACTACAGTTAGACGCTGAGTGATTTATTTAAGTCATAAATTTAATACTTCTCGCCTCAATTGTTAATAAAACACACATTGCCCTGTTGTGCTAAAAGTAGATTGTGATTGATTATGATCAAGTTTTATTATTTTAAGGTATTTTAATGGAATCATTATCTTCTGATTAATACATCATGTTGCATGTTACACCTATAGTCAGTTTGAAATATAAACTCTGTTAAGTTTGAGGAAGACAAAGTCATGTGCAAACATTTGTGAAAATAACAACAGAATAGTAAAAAAACTTGAAAACTAGGAAGAAAGTATAAGCAGAAGTAGCTGGGAAAGTGGTAGTTTGATTTGAGATTAATCAAAATTAAGTTCAAAACTTTAGAACTGATAATCATTACCTTCTGATTAATATACATTGTGTATAAGGCATTTTAAATATAGTCAGTTGGCAATGGAGTAATCAGAAATATGTATATTTTGAGCTAGACTATGTCACATATATAAACATTAGGGAGAATAATAAAATAATGACCCAAAAACCTATATAAAATAATGACCTTTACTTATATGTATATTTGGTATTTACCAAACACACACAACAAATACATATAGATATGAATGTGTAATTGTTTGTTGCAAATCACACTTGACTCAGTATTAATTGGATTTTTTAATGTTCTGTGTTCATGATGTCTTATAATGATTAAGTTAGCATTAGAGTTACTAATCCATCTTTTTCTAAATGGTTGTCTTTCAGTTTTTTAGTGAAGTTTTCCAGATAGCATTACCATCCCCATGGCAAGAGCTGTGGCAGAAATCCATCAAGGACCTTCTCAGTGATTGCATGCAAAAGGCAAGTTATTAATGAAAGTGGGAGTTTTCATTTTAAGCCAGTTAATTAGTTTTTGCTGTGGCTGACAAAATGTTTTGGATTAATTTGACTTCATAATTATAGTGTTATCATAATTAACCAGATTGGCAAAGGTACAACAATATTCTTATGCTCTTACTCTACTCTGTTTCCAACTAATGGTTTTTGCTAGTAGTATGTATTTATACCTTTTCATAACCGAATGCTTTAAGTTGAACAATGCAATAAAAAGCATGGAGTCAAGACGGGGTGTGTCGAGGCAATCGAATTAAAAAGTTGAATTGCATTGGAACATGGTACAATTCTATTCCTTTAAATAAAGGTACTGAGGACATACCCTTGAGGTTACAGTGATAGTTTAGTACCTGTTTTTGAGATTGTAATAATTGAAATTAAACATCTGTACCTTGATTTTTTTTGTTGAAAAGGTGGAGCCTAAACAACGTATAGAGTACTACTCTAGTTACACTGGGAATCCAGCAATAGAGGAATGCCTACTGCAATGTGCTACAGAGACAGTCAAACATAAGGTATTTTGTCATCTGTGAGTCCACAAAAAATATCAATATTATCTAATATTAGAGTACTGACACTGATGTGCTTTTAACCCTAGTATAGGAAGTTTAGGTCAGGGCTTGGTACACTAAGATTCAGTCTATTCAATAATTTTATATTTCCTGTGGAATCTATCAGTTCAAAGTAAGAACATACAGAGTGTATGATTTTACATGGTTTATAAGAAACGGCTTTAGTGTCTTTCAGCAAGAAACTTTCAGCTTTGAAGCACCACTTTTAAAATTTAACGTGTTAGTGTTTTCTGTATTGCAGATTGACCATCTCGATGCAGTCTTAAAAAGCAATAAGCGGTCAAAAATTATATCGATTATTATTTGTGACCTCTGGAAAGATCTGGAAGAGAAAACCCCAGACTGGGAAAACCTTCTCACAAGTCATCAGGGTTTAGTGCTTCTGAGAGCTCTTGGTAATTTTAATTTCATTTCACTTTTCATGCATAACTCTGCTTACTGTTTTGAGAGTAATGAGAGTACCGTTTTCGAAGAGTGCTGTTATAAATCTAATTCAACCTAATGAGAAACTGTAGAACAGACTCAGTCTATACCACAATACCTACATTAAGAGCTTAGAGTTATACACTCGACCTAATGAGAAACTGTAGAACAGACTTAGTATATACCACAGTACCTACATTTAGAGCTTAGAGTTATACACTCCACCTAACGAGAAACTGTAGAACAGACTCAGTCTATACCACAGTACCTACATTTAGAGCTTAGAGTCCATCCTTTTTTTTTTTACTTTTTTGACTGTATGGTTGCACACCTGAAAATTTGCATAACAGAAGAATGGCAAAAAAAATAATTAGTTCAGTTTATGTACTTGATGTAACACAGTGGTAAACATGCTCCTGTCCCAACCTTTTTTGAACATGTTGCAGACATCAAATTTGGAACTTCATAAAGTAAAATATCAAATATTGTGTTTTTGTACCGTTCTCAACTTTAATACTGTTCTCAGCTCAAACACAGTTTAATAATTACTCCTGTCAGTTTTATTAGCATTTCACAGACCATTGTAATGATTTTGGTATTGGGGTTGTTGTATATTATTCTCAACGTTTTCTGTGAGTTATAAATATGAATGT
Organism: Prochilodus magdalenae; assembly: GCA_024036415.1. NCBI lineage: Eukaryota > Metazoa > Chordata > Actinopteri > Characiformes > Prochilodontidae > Prochilodus > Prochilodus magdalenae. Next base: position 64,536 of record JAMWET010001434.1, on the reverse strand, counting down.
ATGATCTTCTGCACCCTCTTCTTGTAGGCACGTTCCCAAAGAAAGAACTTTCAGAACGAGCCAGGGTATTATTAACAGCTGTGAGACATCAGCTGACAACATTACACCAACATCTGTATGAGCTACCATGCCAATTGATACAGGATATTTTGGAAAACAAATACAAAATTGACATTTTCAAACTACACTTGGGTAAATTAAGACATTCTAATGATTTCATCAATTTCCACAGAGGTTTAGAGAAAAACCTAATTCCTTAATTATGTTTTTGATTTTCAAATTAGAGACAAATCAGAACAAATCAATTTTGGATTCTGCCTTGGAGAAAGTAGAAAATGACATAAAAGAATTTCAGTATAAGCAAGATCTAAGTGAAACACTGCTGCAGCTTGTTCAAGATATTTCTAGTAAGTTATCTGCCAAATATTACCAATGGAAACTTTATTCTGCCCTTTTTGTGCCCTAAAAGACTTTCAGACTGATGACATGGTATTCTTTTCTCCTGGACAGTCAACACAAAGCAAATAAGGGAGAACATATCGATCAATTTGTCTACGGAGAGTCGTCCACTGAATCAGCTCATGAAACTCTGGGAGGATATTGATATTGCCAAGTTTGAGAAGATCAAACTTGCTTCCAGGAGTAGAGTCTTCAAAGCTCACTGGAAGTCAGCAGCTGAGAAAGACAGGCAGGCTAATGGTGTTTCAGAGATGTCATTATGTGACCTCTATGAGAAAGTATACAGGCCTGCCTTAGAGGATTTTACCAAGTTCTATAAGATGATCAAAGATCAGTCCATGTGTGTGGATGAGTTTGAGACTATGTTTGGTGACTGCACTGAGGGCCAGGCCGAAGCAGACCTGGAAGTGATGAAAGTATGTCTAAATGACATCACTGAAAAGAAATGGATTGAAGACGCCTTTAAGTCTATTAAGCGTTACAGACTGCTATGTACATTGGAGAAACAAGCACAGATAATATACGCCTTAAAAGAAGCACTCAAACTTCAAGGAGATTTTCAATTCCTTCTTGATATCTACGTAAGTGTTATTCACTGCCTTTCAATATTCATTTCATCATAAAACAGGTTATTTTTCTTAGAGTTGTCTGCTCCTAATAATATCCTCATAGTTTTATATTTATGTATTAAAAGTTTGGATTTGACTGACAGTTTTTTCCATCTTCTTCATTATAGCACAAAGACATTCTCAAAGAGAAGTGTCTAAGGGATTTCACTGAAGAGATGGAGCTTCGTGGTCAGGCACTGAAAGCTGTTGATGACAACATTCTTTTGTTGCTATCAGAATTTATAGACTGTGTAAAGAAAGATTTCATTGAGTGGATCAAATCTATTATAAAAGGTAATGCCATAAATAAGCGCTAAAACTTTAAAGCTTGTCATTCTCATAATGTCACAAAATCTAAAAGTAATTTTCAAAAAAGTGCCACCAATGGTATACTATTGTGTTAAACGTATATAGAGGAAACCCTATTTGTTGCTGCATACCCTGTACATAACCTAAACGCTGTACCAGCATGTTCAAATGTTTTAAATAATTATATTTTTAGAAATAATAACCATAGTTATAGCAGCATTCTCTATCAGTCCAGTAGGCTATATATACAGGTATATGAATGTTTGCAAAGTGGCCAAGAATAGTAAATACAGTAAATATAATTTGATCTCAGTTAACTGAATCTCTAGTGTAAGACCTTCATGAAACTGGTTTAAATGGTATGAATTTGCCTTCTAATTATATTCTTTCTGATACACTGATGAATTAATTAAATATGCATTCCTGATCTAATCTCGGATACAGTAGCTTTACAAATACTTAAAATACATTACAAATACATAAACTTAAAATGTGTGCAAAAAGCACATATCTGTCTAAAGCAGAAAAAAATTCAGTAATTTAACCAAACAAAATATCCCTCCAAAATATTTATTTATTGTAGTAGTCTTTTAAATTGTCAGTGTGCAAAGCCTATACTAAGATGCCTACCAGATACTTACTTAGTTAATATTTTAGTGTTTGTTATAATCATGCCATACCATGACATAAATCTTCATTTATTTCCAAAACAATAAACTTAATAAACTAAAAAAATGTGTCATGGGAGCCATATTGCATATGTTGATCAGCTGATAACATGTGCAAGTAATGAAAATGTCTTTTTAAAAAGTTGATCAAATTTAGCCTAAAATTGATACATTTTCATTACTTGCATGTTGTCAGCTAATCACTTACAGCTTTGTATCCATCATGTTTTTTTGGCATCCTATTTGACAATGAATGTCATTCCATTTCTTCTTTGTTGTCTATTTTAGACTGCAGATCCGATTGATGTTGATGTGTAGACAATCCATGTCCATCTTTACTACATCAAGCTTACCATCATTCATACTTTTAACATTCCATGTTCCAATGTTGGTAACATGAACATGAGCAACCTAACAACAAGCAAGCTAATCTGGTGTAAAATAGTGTCACTGTGAACAAGTGAGCTCTGGTAGGCTTGTTCCTTTGTCCAGCAATTGAAACTAATGAATATGATTTATGTGATAGATGGATTATCCACTCATTTGGATACTTACTCCTGTAACACAAAATGTAAATCTTTTTGTGTTCTCTGTGTTGTGTATTTTGTACTTGGTGTTCATTTGAAAGAAGTGACAGGTGACTCTGGTTCTGTGTAGCAGCTATAACTGTATACAGGAGTATTAAGGGTTCTGTAAGAGTTCTGTAACTTGGACATTGTGATAGGCTTCTCCTACTTCTTTGCTTGACTCATGACCTAGTCTAAAGAACACGGTCAACCAATGTTGCATGAATGTAAAATGAGTTCTCGTCGTCTTTGCCCACATACTCATCCAGGTCTACTGACCCACTTCCCTCATGGGCTCCCACTTACATACTCATACTCCCTCTTCCTGAAATTCTGTCTTCCATTCCTGTCGAAGACAGGGCCTTTTTGTACAGTCTTTACATGAGTTTGTACCTCAGTGTCTGAACACCTGGTGACCATGTTTGATCAGTTGGTTAAGAGGTGTGGTATTTTGAAAGGTGTTGCCTTGAAATGGCAAGGAAGTGACTTCATGCTAGATTTCTGGGTCTGGTGTAGAGAAGTGTGTTTAGTGGTTCGCAGAATGTGATGTGCAGTGTTTTGGTAAGAGTGGAAGTCTGTAATTGCACTTACAGTTGTGTAAAGCTGGGCTCACTTTGTGAGGGTCAGGTTCACTAATCTTGTGATCTTTTTTATTTTACCTTTAATTAAGCATCATAATAACTGTAAAAATAGCAATGTATGAAATGACCTGAGAGATGCCTGCGATTCTGGATATTCTTTTTCAGATCAAAGAGAACTCAACAGCTTTGTAGAACTCGCCTCAGCGTTTGCTGGTGAAAATCCTGTGAACCTGGATAAAGTCATTAATTTTAGAGATGCTGTCTTTGCCTGTGCTCCTTTAATTTTTGATCTTGACATAAAAGATAATTTTGACTGCCTAATGGATAAGATCAAAAAGCTGAAGGAACCAGCTTCCATCTGTAAAGAACTTCATGTAAAACTGGTAAGTTAGCTAGTTGCTTTTTGCAGCAGTCACAGAATCCTTATCTCCATATCTCAAATGAAATTTATTAAGCCCATTATGCGTTGATATCCACAGAACTTGCTCTGTAGTGCACTGTAGTGTTCACATTATTTTCCAGTACAGGTAAAGGTTAGTTCAGATGATCAGGTTACCTAATTAGGCCAAGTCAATAATATTAGCATGTTTATCAAAAACATACCCAGACACAAACTATGAAAAAGTGTTATTAAATCACCATCGCATAAGGATTAATTCAGAAAAGGAAAATCAATTCTACTACAACCCAATTTCAAGTAGTTAAAATGCAAATAAAAACAGAAAGCATAGTGAAGCGGTATAATACAGTATTTACACTTATTTTACACTAATTCCAAATGTCATACATGCAACGCATTCCAAAAAAGTTGGGACAGGGTCGATTTAACTTTGTAGAATCATAAAATCATTGATTTTCCACAGGTATATAAGTGAATAAGTAACAGGTAATGCTATCATGAAATCAAGACTTTCAAAGGAACAGTAGTAAAAGAGCACATTAAATTGCCTGCAATCCAGACCAGTGTTGAACCATTTAGAACCATAAACACAGTTACCCCTAACCTGAAGAACAATTTCACTATGTCAGCAGCCTTTTAAGCATGAAACTAATGCAGCTAGTTTCTGTTACTGTAATTAAGTAATTTATCAGATAATCCAAAGCTGAATACACTTTTAAACCAAACCAACCAACCTCTATTTCAGTTACTTTTTCCCTCTACTGTTTGTTGTGGTTTCTTTTATTCCTATCGTTGTTCGTGTTCTTGCCAACATAGTGCTATACCTACAAAGTAAGCTTGAATGAAACTAGAATGAAAAATGTGCTATACATTGTTTTCCTTTCATTCTAGAAAGAATCTTGCACCTACAAGGATTGGCTGGAGACAGCTTACACTGCTCATGGGTCAGTTGCAAAGTCATCTTTCCTCCAAGCTGATGAAATCAACAGATATGGAGTCTATTTTATCAGACAACCATCCACACAAAGCACTGTGAGTGTTGTTTTCCTTTATGTAGATCACCTACACATTTATTATTATTAGCCTTGAAACTAAATGAGTATTTAACTTAAAGTTAATCAAAGCTGCTCTATAACAGTGACATGACCACGTCTTATCATGCCATGGCAGTGGCATGCTGTGGTCCTATGCTGTCCTAATTTGGCATGATATGAAAATATCCATCAATATATTAGTGCCATGTTATCATTACTAATATTTGGCAATAGTTATAATGTGCTATGTCAAGGTACCTTATGTCCAATGTTGTTTTTTGCTAATTGTCTCGTTGATGGCAACCAGCCAACTGCCATAGCAGCTTTCATGTTTAGTGGTATTAGTCAATGCCATATATTTAGCTAACTCTCACACAGTCAAATCATTTTAACTACAATATCCCTCTGTGGGCTGTGTTTTCATTTTGGCACAAGTACAATCTTAGTATAAAATCAGATTATGGATTGATCTGGATATAAGCACATTCTCACTCTTTTGGTGGTCAAAGACGATAGCATCTGCGACTACATTTAGTGGTACACCTGGAGTGTGGCAAATCTCACTGTGCAGGGATCTTTTTAAACATATTTATATTGTCAGACTTCAAACTTGCTGTAATTACATAAGTGTTAAATGCTATTTTCCTGACTTCAAATGCAGATGCAAAGACTAATTTCTCAAAGACTTTTGGAGTCTCTACAGTTCTACATCTGTTCATTATAAATGCCAAAGCCTGGACTTCTAGCTCAAACGGAAACAGCCTAGAACTTCAGCCAAAGTTATATAAGGTGCATGATCGAAAATCACAAATATTAGTTATATTTAGATATCCAGACTGCGATTAATCGGTTTCGATACTCAGGCTGTGATTAATTCAGATTTCAATAATCCTGTATCTGTAATTAATTTAGGTTTAAACACTTTGGCTATGTTCGTTGCAAATTTTGATACTTTGTCTATGATTCAGCCAGGCGTAGATACTCAGGCTGAGATATATTTCAGCTGTAATTACTTCAGGTTTAGAAACTCTATTTAGATATTCAAGCATTTACTACAGATTTAAATACTTTGATTGTGATTCATTTATATTTAGATAATATTTAGACTCCTAGTTTCGATATTCAGGCTGTGATGAATCTTAGAATCTTAGAAGTTTAGATTTAGAGGTTGTATTTAGTCCAGGTTTTGATACTTAATCCAGCTTTAAATACATATATTTAGATAATCAGACTGTGATTAATTTATATTTAGATGCTTGGACAGTGATTAATCCAAATTTAGATTCTGAGATTAAACCATTTTATACACCAGGTTTAATCTAGGTTTCGATACTCAAGATGTAATACTCGACCTGTGATTAATCTAGGTTTACATTCTCAGGCTGTAATACTTGATTTGTGAGTAATCCAAGTTGATATACTCTGCTGTGATTAATCGAGGTTTAAATTCTCAGGCTGTAATTAATCCAGGTTTTAATATTCTGGCTATGGTAAATCCATGTTTAGATACCCAGACTGTGACTGATTCAGATTTTTGATACTCAGGCTGGCATTAATCCAGCTTTAGATACTTAGGAAGTGGTATATGGGCTGGGGTTAGTCCAGCTTTACATACTCTACATACATAGGCTGTGATTAAACAAGGTTGCAGTACTTCAGATGTGGTTAATTCAGGTTTTGAGACTCCAGCTGTGGTTAACCTTTTGAGACACGGACTTGCTTGGTGTGCAATTTTAATTTAACGTTTTAAAAAGTATCATGCTGCAGAGAAGCAGAAATGTAATGTCCTCATATGAGGACACTGGGGTCTCAGAAGGTTAATCCAAATTTTGGTCAAAATTGGACAAAATAATTGAAAAATAAGAGCTCCTGGCCAAAAGCACTTATTACTTGGTATCTATATTATGTTCTGCATAAATTGTGTTTATATGCATAGTTAAGTATATTCTCATGATTTGTAATTGCTGTGTGATAAAGAAAAAAATAGTCGGTATTTTAAAAGAAAAAAATAAGGTTTAGTAGAGACAAAAGAGAAATGAGTTTAAGTAGAGATGAAGAATAAATGAGATAAAAGAAAAATATATTTCTGTAGAGAAGAAATAGAAATATGTTTCAGTAGAGATGAAGGAAAAATTAGATAGAGGAAAAATAAATTTCAGTAGAGATGAAAGAGAAATTTCTTACAATAGAGAAAATTGAGTAATTGGTTTCAGTAGAAAAATATAAAAGAATGGAGAAATTAGTTTCAGTAAAGATAAAGGAGAAATACATTTAGTTAGACATAACAAAAGAGAAATGAGCTAAAAGAAAAATAAATTTCAGGAGAAATGAAGGAGAAACACATTTCAGTGGAGATGAGGTAGAAATTAGTTTCAGTTGAGTTATTGGGGAAATGAGTTTCAGTAGAGATAATGGAGAGATTGGTTTAGGTAGAGATGGGGAGAAGTTAGTTTCAGTAGAGATAACAGAGAAATGAGAAAACAGAAATGAGTTTCTATAGAGATAAAGGAGAAATTATTTTCAGTAGAGATAATGAAGAACTTCTTCAGTACAGATAAAGGAAAAAATTGTTTATGTAGACATAAGTTTCAGCAGAGCTTATGCAGAAATGAGTTTCAGTAGACATGAGGTACATTAGTTTCAGTAGAGATGAAGGAGCAATTAGTTTCTGTAGAAACAATGTAGGAATGTGTTTCAGTAGAGGTAAAGAAAAAATGAGTTTTGGTAGAGTTTATGGAGAAATTAGTGTAGGTATAGATGCGGAAGAAATTAGTTTAATAAGAGATAAAGGACAACTTGGTTTCAGTATACATAATGGGAAATGGGTTTCAGCAGAGATAATGGAAAAATGGGTTTCAGCAAAGATAAAGGAGAAATGAGTTTCAGTAGAGATAGAAGAGAAATGAGTTTCAATGGGATTAAGGGAGAAATTAGTTTCAATAATTATAATAAATGAATAAGATAAAAGAGAAATGAGTTTAAGTAGATAATAGAGAAATGAATTTGACTAGAGGTAATGTAGTAATGGGTTTCATTAGAGACGAAGGATGAATGAGTTTCATTAGAGATGAAGGATGAATGAGTTTCAGTAGACATAAATAAGAATTTAATTTTAATACAGGTAATGGAGAAATTAGTTTTGGCAAACTAATGGAGAACTGTGTTTTAGTAGCGATAATGGAGAAATGAGAGAAAGGAGAAATTACACTCAGTAGAGAGAATTGAGTAATTAGTTTATGTAGAGATGATCGAGAAGTGCCATAAAGAAGAAATGAGTTTCAGTAGATGAATATTGATAAATTTGTTTATTTAGAGCTAATGGAGAAATGAGAAGGGGGAAATGAATTTTAATAAAGAGAATGGAAAAATTAGTTTTATTACAGTTGAAGGAGAAATTAGTTTTAAAAGATACAAAGGAAAAATAAATTTCAGTAGAGATAATGGAGAAATGGGTTTTAGTACAGATGAAGTAAAAATGAGTTTTAGTACAGATAAATGAGAATTGAATTTCACTAGAGGTAATGGATGAAATAAATAAAAGAGAAATTAGTTTTAGTAGAGATAATAGAGAAATGGGTTTTAGTAGAGATAATGGAGAAATAGGTTTAAGTACAGATGAAGTCAAATGAGTTCCAGTAGAGATAAATGAGAATTAATTTTCACTAGAGGTAATGGGTGAAATAAATGAAAAAGAAATTAGTTTTAGTAGAGATAATGGAGAAATAGGTTTAAGTACAGATGAAGTCAAATGAGTTCCAGTAGAGATAAATGAGAATTAATTTTCACTAGAGGTAATGGGTGAAATAAATGAAAAAGAAATTAGTTTAGTAGAGATAATAGAGAAATGGGTTTCAGTAGGGATAATGGAGTAATGGGAGATATAAAAGAATGGAGAAATGAGTTTCAGTAGACCTAAGGGAGAAATACATTTTGTAAGACATAACAGAGAAATGAGCTAAAAGAGAAATAAGTTTCAGTAGAAATGAAGAAGAAACACATTTTAGTGGAGATGAGGTAGAAATTAGTTTCAGTAGAGATATTGTGGAAATGAGTTTCAGTAGAGATAAGGTAGAAATTAGTCTAAGGTAGATATATTGGGGAAATTAATTTCAGTAGAGATAACAGAGAAATGAAAAAACAGAAATGAGTTTCTATAGAGATAAAGGAGAAATTATTTTCAGTAGAGATAATGAAGAACTTCTTCAGTACAGATAAAGGAAAAAATTGTTTATGTAGACATAAGGTTCAGTAGAGCTTATGGAGAAATGAGTTTCAGTAGACATGAGGGACATTAGTTTCAGTAGAGATGAAGTAACAATTAGTTTCTGTAGAAACAATGTAGAAATGGGTTTCATTATAGGTAAAGAAAAAATGAGTTTTGGTAGAGTTTATTGAGAAATTAGTGTAGGTATAGATGCAGAAGAAATTAGTTTAATAAGAGATAAAGGACAAATTGATTTCAGTATACATAATGGAAAAATGGGTTTCAGCAAAGATAAAGGAGAAATGAGTTTCAGTAGAGATAGAAGAGAAAGGAGTTTCAATAAATATAATTAAAGAAAGAGATAAAAGAGAAATGAGTTTAGTAGATAATAGAGAAATTAATTTTAGTAGAGATAATGTAGTAATGGGTTTCACTAGAGATGAAGGATGAATGAGTTTCAGTAGACATAAATAAGAATTTAATTTTAATAGAGGTAATGGAGAAATTAGTTTTGGCAAACAAATGGAGAACTGTGTTTTAGTAGCGATAATGGAGAAATGAGAGAAAGGAGAAATTACTCTCAGTAGAGAGAATTGAGTAATTAGTTTATGTAGAGATGATAGAGAAATGCCATAAAGGAGGAATGAGTTTCAGTAGATATAAAGGAATAATACATTTCAGTAGAGATAATGGAGAAATACATTTCGGTAGAGATTAAAGAGAAATGGATTTCAGTAGAGATGAAGGAGAAATGAGTTTTAGTAGAGATAATAGAGAAATGGGTTTCAGTAGACATAATGGAGTAATGGGTTTTATTAGAGATTAAGGAGAAAAGTGTTTCAGTAGAGATAAATGAGATTTGAGTTTCACTAGAGGTAATGGAGAAATTAATTTCAGTAGAGATAATGAAGAGCTGGGTTTAGGTAGAAGATAAGGGAGAAATTACTTTCATTAGAGATGAAGGAGAAATTAGTTTTTATAGATATAAAGGAGAAATGAATCTATCGGAGAAGAGATATTAGAGGAATTTGTACCATTTGACATGAAAGAGAAATAATAGTTTTTTTTTTCAATTCTGAGAGCTGTGTGACCTCACTAAGATTTCCACTAAACTCAAGAGAAGACGTAAGATTACTAACCTAACTTTCTCATTTAAGTCATTAAAGTAGCAGGTTAGAATTGCTGTTTAGGAGAAGCTACAGATATAATAAGGAGATCATATGGAAAATATATTTATTTTGACAGGAAAGGTTTATTGAGGATGCTTAGTAAAACCTATAAATCAAACTGCTATTATTTCAGTGTTGTCAAAATATTGTTACGTTAATTTTAAATGCTGATAATTTCACTTTCAAACTTATCTTTCAGATGACAGTAGATGATTGCATCTCTTTAGAAATCAAAGGCAAGTCAAATATTCTGGACAAGAAACTGGATCTCTCTCAACTTCAGGATCTTCAGAACAAACTCATGTTGATTGCTGCCAGAGACGATCCAGAACAAAGTGTTTCTCAGTTTGTTAATGTATGAGTCCTACTAGTTTAATATTTTCTAATGTTTGTAACATTGCTGAAATGTTGTACAGGCATTTATAAAATGTATTTTCCCTTTATTACAGGTTTTGGAGCAGGTACTATGTGCGGGGCAGTTGTTGATTAAACTCAGAGAAGCAGGACACATTCTGTTCACCGGCTGGTCTTTCAACGGCTTTTGTGAGAAAGACCGCCACGTGTCAGTACATGTTGACTTTGGCATTGCTGGTCTGAAATTCACTGGGCATGGAAGTTTACTAGAAGAGCTGAAGGGCATTTGTGAAAGCATGCAGGCATGTCTGGAGAAGTGGCTGAACTATACAAAACTACACAGGGATGAATATTACTATCTGAATTACTTCACAGCCAAACAGCTTTCAACACTGTGCTGTTCTGTGGCAGACATGCAGAAGCATCAACAAGTCTCCTCCAGTATACTTAACATGCTGTCCTTCATAAAGGAAAATGTAACCGTGACTGATGTGCAGAATGCTTTTACATCAGCACTTAAGAGCCCAGTTAAAAATGTACACAACGTGAACATGAAGTCATCTCAGGTTAGAGATTACCTCATTGACTTTCCTGAACTCATCAAGTACATCGTAAAGGCTGGATACACAGAGGCATCTGCTAAAGCTGCACTGATGTTCTGCAAAAGTTCTGGGACTGAAGATGTAGATGAGGATGAAGTAATGGACTGCGTTTATGATCGTTGCAATGATGACAAATGGGTTGGGGAATGGAGTGTGAAATATGATGAGGAACGTGAAAGTGTTCTTCAGAATCAGATGAAATTTACCGGCGGTCATGCACCAGCGCAGATGAAACCATCTTTTACCATGTCTGCAGATGAGATGACGAAGATGTTTGAAAACCTAAATTCCTGTAAAGAGAAGATCATGCTACTGTGGGACACCTACTGTGGGAAATTATCTGGACTTGTATCAGACAAGTACATAGGGCTGGATCTTCTGGGGGAGATACTGAATCAGCTGGCAGAGAAGATCGACCCTGTAAGACGGGAACTGACTCGCATCCTGGAGAAAGGGAAACCCAACCTTGTCTCCTGTAATAGTGATGAGATGCTGCCACAGTGCCTTTCTCTGTACCTGAATAGAGAGCAGCCTCTTCCAACCTATGATGAAATACTGATTTGCACTGCTGAAACAACAGCAGAAGAGGTGGAGCTGATCATCAGAAGAGCTGTACAGTCTGGCAGCACTCATGAGAAGATTTATTCTCTCCTAAATGCTGAAAATCTGAATCCTGAAGTGGCAAGAGTTCTAGAGTCCATTTTTTGCCGCCTGTCACAGAATCAGAATGTGACGGAGGCAAGAGATTACTGTTTTGTCATATTCTGCAATGCCAAAGCACATCACAGTTATGTTCTAACTGCTTTTGATGAATACAGAAAAACTCTGCAAGCCAAAGAGTATAAGGAAATTCAAGAGCTCCTGAAAATAAAGCACAAGCTCTCAAATCAAGGTCCATTCCCTGATATCATCCACAAAGAATTCCATCAGAACATAAAAATGGTGACATCTGCCAGAGCAGGCATGGGTGAGGCAAATTAAGACAAACTGTATTTTTGAACATATAAATATATATAATGATTTTGTTATTTCCTACAAGTATTTCTTTACTTACACACATCTTGGATGACACTGCAGTAAACTACATACTTTTAACTATACATTAATATTAATGAAGCACTAATATTATTCAACCCTCCAGGAAAAACACTTTTTATGAACAATCTGATCAGGAGATCAAAGAGACAGCTTATGAACCAAGGATTCACACACGAAACAATCAGCATCACTGATAAAGAGATAAAACCAGGATTCATTTATGAAAGACTGAAGCAATATGAAGACAACCCAGTCGACAATGCCCCCAGAATTTTCCACTTTGATGTACCACCTGTGGTAAGCTTCAGTCTCACTTTTATTCTTTCATCCATATATTCCTGATTTGTCTTACTAGTGGTCACATATACATACAGGAAAACCAAAATATTGCACTGACATGAGTATTCAGATCCTTGAAATCTAGCCCTGGGGAGCACCCATTTCTTTAGGTCATCTGTGAGATTTCTACACCTTGCAGTATACCTGTGCTAAATTCAGTTCACTGGCCATGATTCGGGAAGACACACACCTGTCTATACAAGGTCTCACAGCTAACAATGCATATCAGAGTAAAAAACCAAGCCATAAGGAGAAAAGAACTGCCTATAGAGGTCCAAGACAGGATTTTGTGGAGGCACAGATCTGGAGAAGGCTACAAATTTTGGCTGCACTGAAAGTTCCCAGGAGCACAGTGGCCTCCATAATTCTTAAATTGATGAAGTTTGAAACAACCAGGACTTTCCCTCAAGCTGGCCGCCCCATCAAACTGAGCAACTGGGGGAGAAGGGCCTTGTTAATAGAGGTGACTGTGAACCTAATGGGAACGCTGGCTGAGCTCGAAAGATCCTGTGTGCACATGGGAAAAATTTCAAGGAGGTAAACCATCACGGCAGCACTCCAACTGTCAGGGCTTTATGGCAGGAGTTGTTTAGGGACAACAGAAAGTCCTCAAATCCAGCTGTGCAAACCATCATACCCAAGAAGACTGGAGGCTATTATTGCGGCCAAAGGTGCTTCTGCTAACATCTAACAACTGAGTACATCTGAATACTTATGTCAAAGGAATATTTTCGTTTTTCCTTTATAGTATATTTGTAAAGCATTCTAAAACTTTGTTTCACTTTTTTGATACCGAGTGCAGATTGAATGGGGAAAAGCTTGAATCTCTTTATTTTAGTACAAGGCCTCAAGATAACAAAATAAAAAAAAATTGAATGGTTCTGAGGTTTTTCCCAATTGCATTGTGTATACAGTATATATGGATGGATGAATTACTAGATAGATATGACCACTTTTGTACATTTAACAATATTTTGTAAAATCATTTTTAAAATATATTTTTTTTCTTTTTACTGCAGGTCTGCAAAGGACTGTACACATTCCTGGTTCAGCTCTTTGTGCTGAGATGTTTCCAGAGCTTGGATGGTTTCATTTGGAAATGCAAAGACTGCCACATTTACTTGGTGGAGTATACAGAGAGAAAGCTCAGACGATGTGACAGAGAAAATTCAGAGGTACGGAAAATGTAATACTTACTGTACCAGTCATTATTTACAATGTACAAAACACACAAAGAATGACAGTATATGTTTCTTTTTAAAAAAACAATATTTGGCTTATGAGCAATTCAGTTAACCCATAGTAAAATCCCTGTAATTTACAGACTGGAGGCATATTCTTTAGCCAACAATAAATAAAATATGCTAAAAAACAGTTCTGTTAGATTATGTTATTAGCTGTGAAGGGAGGAGAAGAAATGTTCAATCACGTATCATTATATACTACAGTCATTTCATCAACTTTCAAACTGTTTGATCTATAATTCAATTCTACTTTTGGAATATCTCAGTAAAACACATTTGAAACATTTAGGACACTGAAGTGACATTGTTTACTCTTTTACAATGCGGTTTTGTATTACAGCCTGCTATATTAATGATGGGTAGCTGATTAGCCTAGTTTTCAGCTCTTTAGACTTACCTCATTAGTACATTTGGTGGTTCAATGGACCGTATATACAGCATTAAATCCAAATGCTATTCCATGTACAGCATGATATTTTTAGTGTAGGGTGCCCATAATTGTTTATATATGGATTTTCTATATATTCTTTATATATAGAGCTCTGAGCCGTAGTAGTGAGACATCTAAAATTAATGTTTCTTGAAAAGTGGCTATTAATATAAATATAAATACTATTTATATCAATTATTCAAAGAATAGAATAATTGTAATAGTAGAATAAGTAGTAAACTGATAATAGTAATGACTGAGCACTATTTAACTTTTTTACCCACTGTTTTTAAACACAGGTATTTGTTTAGTTTAATAGATTTTTTGTATTGCCACAATGGAAGGATGAAAAAAAATATACCCACAAAATCATTTTTAACAGCAATTTCTGTGAGCAGCCCTGTTCTTTGACATTGTTGCTTGTGCTATATTTTAGGAATATAAAAGTATAAGTAACTGAATAAGTAAGTAAGTAACTGAATATTGAATATTTCTCATCTTACTAGATTTCTACAGAACTAGAGGACATTCTGTTGGAAATGTTCACAACTGTCAGATGCTTGTCCCCAGAAGACACTTTAAAACATTTGACTGGAGCCATTAACAGCAGTAATGAAGTATGTGAGTTTCAGTTAATGGATGACTCTGAGTTCAGGAGTGAGGAATTTCAGAGGACCTACCAATACCTCAAACATTTTCAGAAGAAGAACCTCAAAACGTTTAAATTTGACGGACCGAAATGCCTTGATAATCCAAGAAAGTGGTTGAAATGCATTTTGCACTACTGTAAAATCAATAACCCATCATGGGCAGAATTACGCCACTTCACACATTTTCTCAATGTGCAGCTGAAGAAGTGTGAAGAATCAGTGTTCTGCAGTGACATACTGCGCAATGACTTAACCGGCTTCAGAGAGTTTGTTGTGAAATTTATGATCACAATGTCCAGAGATTTTACCATGCCATCACTGGTGACCGCTGATCAAAGTGGTGGGTCAACAACAAATGAGAAGAAAGATGAAGGTGCAGATCATGTCCTAAATGAATTTCAGATTAGAAAGCACTGGGAACAAGAGGCACATCCGTATATCTTGTTCAATTCTGATGGAGTGTCCATGACTTTCTTGGGATTCCACATTCAGAATTATCATGCTGTTGATGTCAGAACTGGTGATATCATTGAGAAGGATGTTATATCCAGAAAGCTCTTTGACCAACTGAGGACCCAAAAAGTGCCAATGAATGTTGACTTTAAAACACTTCACCGTTTAACACAACTTGAGATTTTGTGCAGAGTGCTGGGAGTCAAAGAGACAGACCCAGACAGCACATACCAGCTGACGTTAGACAATGCTCTGAAAATCCTGGCCATTCACATGCGATTTCAGTGCAACATTCCAGTGGTGATCATGGGCGAGACGGGTTGCGGGAAGACCCGACTGGTTAAGTTCATGTGTGATCTACTAAGGAAAGATGATGACCAAGAAAATTTGCTGATGGTCAGAGTTCATGGGGGAACGACATCTGACACGATCTACAAAAAGGTTGAGAAGGCAGTTGAAGTTTCCAAAAGGAACAGAAAGCATGGCATGTACACTGTTCTCTTCTTTGATGAAGCAAACACAACCGAGGCTCTGTATGCAATCAAAGAGGTGATGTGTGACAGGACCATCAAAGGAAAGGAATTTAATGCACCCGACCTGAAATTCATCGCTGCCTGTAATCCCTACAGAAAACACACACAAAGCGCAATAGACCAGCTAGAGAAAGCAGGGTTAGGATACAGGGTTCGTGCTGAAGATACATCTGAAAAGCTCGGACAGATTCCGATGCGGCAGCTTGTCTACCGAGTACAGCCGTTACCAGCAAGCCTTTCCCCACTAGTGTGGGACTTTGGAAAGCTGAATGAACATACTCAAGAGCTTTACATCACAAAGATGGTTGAAACATTCTTCAAAACTGAAAATCTGGATATACAATATACATCAGTGTTCATAAATGTGATTAACGTATCCCAGGCGCACATGACTAAGAGTAATGAGTGCAGAATGGTAAGCCTGAGAGACATTGAACGATGCATGAAAACAGTGATGTGGTTCTACCAGCAAAAAGAGAAACTGTTCCCTCTAATTGATGAGAAAAAGAGAAAGCCTGATGGCACAGTCCAGAGAAGAATTGATGATCTAATTCGATCACTGATTCTCGGGGTTGGAGTTTGCTACAGTGCTTCCCTTGAGGACCGCAAGGAGTACATAGAGCTGACGGCTATAGCCCTTTCCTTAACTGCCTCAGAAATGCTTGAGGAAATAGACTTTTGTCAGGAGGTCTTTGTGGACAATGTGGACATTCCAGCTGCTACAGCAAAGAACGATGCTCTAAAGGAGAACATATTCATGATGGTTGTCTGCATGAATCTACGACTGCCTCTCTTTCTTGTGGGGAAACCAGGAAGTTCTAAATCCCTTTCCAAGACTGTGGCTGCAGATGCTCTGCAAGGGAAGTCTTCACGCAGTGAGCTCTTCAAGAGTTACAAACAAGCACAACTCTTGTCATTTCAGTGTAGTGCTCATTCATCATCTGATGGGATCATTTCAACTTTCAGGCAGTGTGCCCAGCTGCAAAAGGAAAAGAATTTGGATGAATATGTCTCAGTGGTGGTACTGGATGAAATAGGGTTAGCAGAAGATTCACCCAAGATGCCCCTGAAAACACTGCATCCTCTTCTTGAGTGTGGATCCATTGATGAAGAAGAGCCTGAGGATTACAAGAAAGTTGGATTTATTGGAATGTCCAACTGGTCACTGGACCCAGCTAAAATGAACCGTGGCATCCTTCTGTTCCGTGCCTGTCCAGGAGAAGCTGAACTTGAAAAAACAGCCAGAGAAATCTGTTCTGCAGCTTCATCCAGTGAAGAAATTAAAGAAAGCCTGCCTAAACTCACCAAGGTGTACTCTGAAGTCCTTAAAAAACAACCCAATGAGTTCTACGGCCTCAGAGATTACTATAATTTAATTAAAGTGATTGTTACCTATGCTGAGACTTCTGAACCCTCCACTGCTGACCTGGCAAGAGCTGTCCAACGAAACTTTGGAGTCTTGGATTCAGTCGACAGCCTTGACATATTCTCCAGGGAGTTTAATGTTCAAGTCGTACCAGCTAAAACTATTGACCTGGTGAGAGAGAATTTGGAAACAACAAAGATGGCTGGTCTCGAATCAAGATATCTTTTGCTGATGTCGAGTAACAATGCTGCACTTTCCATACTGCTGAGTCTGGGAATCATCAGTAACGATGGTACAGAGGTCATCTTTGGCTCAGGATTCCCACTTGACCAAGAGTATTCTCAGGTCTGTCGTACTGTGAACAGAGTAAAGACTTGCATGGAGACAGGAAGGCCCGTTGTGATGCTGAACATCCAGAATCTCTATGAGAGCCTCTATGACGCCTTGAATCAGTGCTACGTCAAATTAGGAGGGAGTTTGTATGTGGATTTGGGGCTTGGTGCACATCGTGTGAAATGTAAAGTCAAGAAGGGCTTTCGACTCATCATCATTGAAGAGAAAAGTGTTGTCTATGCACAGTTTCCAACACCGCTTCTTAGCAGGCTTGAGAAGCATTACCTAGATTTCAGTACAATGCTTCCAGGACACGCAAAGACACTCCAGTCTGAATTGGAGAAGCAGATTGAAGATGTTTTCTCCAGCGGCACACGGAAGATGTGTGATGCACTGATTGGATTCAC
Organism: Prochilodus magdalenae; assembly: GCA_024036415.1. Taxonomy (NCBI): domain Eukaryota; kingdom Metazoa; phylum Chordata; class Actinopteri; order Characiformes; family Prochilodontidae; genus Prochilodus; species Prochilodus magdalenae. The sequence goes on along the minus strand of JAMWET010001434.1, from coordinate 46,789 downwards.
TCAGGATTCATGTGCATCAGTGCTGCTGGAGTGCTGCCCTGAAATCCTTTCAGAGAACTGGGAGAGCAGCCTGAGAGATGACATCCTTAACCAATGCAGAGGGAAGCTGGTGCAGTGTGCAGCTCTGGACTCAGTTATACGAGTAAATACAGAGGACATTCAGAACGTTTATTTCAAGCAGCAGACTCACACCAATCTGATGGATTTAATAAAGGAGTACCGGAGTGACAACAACAAAGGAATGTGCCTTGAGGTATTTTAATATTGCATGTTTGCAAATATACACAATTCCATTTTAAGTAAATATACTGTATCTGCAGGAACATGCGCTTTGTATATACTTCTTTTTTAAAAAAAAGTAAAATATAAAACGGCTCACAGACCAATAGCATTACAGTAGAGCAACAGTAAAAGTAATAATATAATTAGAGAACTGTTCCTTGTATATTGTCATACGCTGCAGGTATCTACATATTCTCTGCTTCTGAATCAGAGACATCTGAAATCAATAAATAAAGAATTAAACATCTCCAAAGAGCAATCCCACCTCCTTCAGATCCGGGAATTCCAATCTGAGCAGGCATTTTGTGAAGCTGTGAGGTAAGGCTTCTATTTTGATGTGAAAATAGGATATATATGTATTATATCTTATATACACACACATACATACATACATAATTATATATTATATACTGTATGTATGTGTGTGTATATATATATATATATATATATATATATATATATATATATATATATATATATATATATATATATATATGTGTGTTTTAGATGATGTTTCATTTATTTTGTGGCTTTTCTCTCCCTTTGTCTTTTCCAAAATGTTTTTATTTCCTTCCGAGCCACTTTCTGTGTTGAACAATAGTTTCCAAATCCAATTTAACTTCTAGTTATCTATAATTAAGTTATTTACATGTATGGTTGTTTATTAAGGAAATGCTTTCAACCAAAGTCGGAAGGCAGAGTTCTGGTGCTGATTCAGTTCTACTTTGAGCACTCAAAGTTGAGTCTACGCCTGCTTTCTTGTGCCAGGTACGAACTGTGTTTTGTGCTGTACACTCATTATACAGATCATTTTATACAAGACTTAATAAACCTCTGAGACCACTCTTCTATTTAGTTTCCAGTCAAACAGCCATTAAGTTCTAGGTATTTATTTTTCAGTAAAGAAGTAAGAAATTCCACAGAAGCCTCAAAAACTAAGTCCAGTATCAGACATTTTAGTATTTATTACGCCCGTTCTTCATTACAGCTTCCATTCTTTTCAGAAGACTTACTTTGAGACATGAAACCTCTTAGAAGTTTTAGAAGTTGTTTTTTGCACTACAAATTTTATTTTAGATCTGAAGCAAGAGTGAGGCTTGATGTTCTCCTCTCTCGAGATAAAAGCTTCAGATGCTGTTTATCTGATGGAGACAGCGATGTTGGTGGGTCTACCAGGTCCTCCAGGTGGTTGTTAGGAGTCTCTGTAGGTGTTGATATTTTGTGAACTAGTTTTGGAAACTAATCTCCTCTGGAATAAAACTGAAAAATTAACTTGTGCTTAATGCCTGTTGTGATGTGAAATTAGATTAACTAATTGTGGTCTCTGACTTTTGCACAGTACATTGGGACATCAATAAATGAAAGATGAAAGACAACTGCTACTTGCAAAATAGGTTTTAAAATCTCCATTTATGTTTTAAGGTATTGCATTACAAAACTCTTAAAGGAATCTGAGCAAAGAAACACAGTTGATGCCGTTCTCCTGATAAGACTTCCACGGATATCAGGAGGATGTGGATACATTGCCAGGAGTGGTGGTAATACATAACTGATATTTAGATGTAATATTGCAACAGTAAAAACTTTTGCTTTGTTTCAAACACACCTTATTAAACACATTACTCTGAGCTTTTGTCTCACTGTCTGCTTTAACTTTCATTCTATTTTCAGATGAATGGAACTGTGTACATTTGGATGAACTTGTGCCAACAAAAGGACTGCCTGCCGATATGCAGACCCTATGCAAAATGCCAGTGTCTAAAGTTTTTGGACAAAGCATCACCAACGATGAAGGCATGTGTAGTAACTGCATAATACTTAATAAGTAATGAACTTTAAGGTCATTACCTCTAAAACACTGGGACAAGCAGAATTCACAATTTAACTGCAGATGTTAGAAATTTTGAGCCATAACTGACAGTTGATAACCATATGATAGCCATAACTGAGGTGTGATTTTTATTTAACAATGACGGATGAGTATTTTTATGTTGGAATTTTCACTGACTGAATTAACATAAGATACATTTTTACAACAGATGATATCGGCAAGCAGACAGATGAGAAAATTCAAGAACAGGTAAAGAGAGCATATTGAGACCTTTCAGCACTATATTTAATAAGACCTAGTCTTATTGACCAATGGCACTAATAATTATTCTTTTATTCTGCACACAGAATAAACTAGTCGACACACGACTCTTAATCAAGATGTCCATGCAAAAATCAATCATTCAGCTTCAGGACAAAGCAGACAATTCACACAGAGCTCAAAAAAGAGTTGAAATTCTTCATGATCTTCTTCATGCAAACCATGATGGTAAGTTCAGAGCACAATGAGGCACTTGATGCAGAATAAACACTGGAAAGACATTAAAGCAGTGGAATGTTTATCGATATATTCAAATACAGAGTCACACTGTGCCTTCAGCTAGTGAAATACTTTGGGAATTACTATGAATAGTCTCATCTAGTAGCATTAGTAGACCTGTTTACATTTCCCACAATGCCTCGTCAACTTTACTTTGAACACTTTCAGTTTCAAGAAATCAGACTGAATGGCAACTGTTTTTAATACAGAGCTAACAGTAGGTGGACATAGAAGTTGAAACACACTGCACATTTTACTTGCAAAGCAACAGCCAAACAAATTTGGGGGCTTTGTGCAGTTACCAACTGTTCGTTTTTCTTGTATCTCCGTAAGCCCATTTTCTGTGGACCAGTAAGTGCTGGCAGTTGTGTACCCATGACTGGAACTGTACTAATGGAAACTGACCACTATATAGCACTTTATTTTGAACTAGATATTATTTTGAACACCAACATTGGGTGGTGTATTATACAAATTATCAGAAAGGAAAGAAACTGGGACCCAAACCTAGGGTCCAGTAGAGCAAACCTATCCACTTTGGCACAAGATCATAACCAATTTTCCGTGCTCCAACTGTAATTGTCTTTCAGTGTCAGAAAACTTTTTTAAAGTCTTGGAAAGAAGAGTTGGTACCATTTTGGCTGCTCGAGAAAAGGAGAATACAGATAACTGGGTCATTGCACAAGCCAAGTCCAACAGCTTTGTGGTGGAAGGAACATCATTCCGGTAAGGCCAATCTTTGCTAGCGTAAAAATGTGCATAGTTTTGTTAAATTAGTTATAACACATTATCCAAATGATAAAATTCCAATTGTGGAGTGGTGCAGTCATGCATTAAGTGTTGGTCAGATTAGGAAGTTGTGATTATGATTCTTACTGATTCCACAGCTGTTATTGGGAGTCAGACCATAACAGTGCTTGCTCTCTTTGGGTGTGTATGACCCTTTCTCTTCCCAGTCACTCAGCACAAAGCTAGCCAACAAGGACACCTATTAACTGACAACAATTAGCAATTGATAATTCATGCACTATCCTTCCCCTCATACAGTGGTAGTATTTTGTGTTTGAAGAAATCTAGATAGTGGATGGAATTGAACATGCTTAAATGGGAGAGAAACATGTAAACATATTAAAAGGCTTTCTTCAAAAAAGGAACAAAATACCTAAAACTAACCCAATTGTGGATGGTTGTTAGTCACAATAACCTGGATCATGTGATTACTAGTCAGCCATGTGACAAAACAGACTTATGGATCAAGATTTTTCAGGAAGAAGATCTTCTGACTGTTCCAGTTTTATCAAAGTAAGGTTCATTTAGCCAATTCAATTTGTATTTAATTAAAGATAGAGTCCAGCCACAGCTGCTGGAAAAATAGGTGAATTGTTTGGAATGACTTGGAATTCTGATTTGATTACTAATAAAATGTGGTCTGGTTATTACCCAAGTCACAAATCTAGACAATGTCTAAACTAGAAACACATACAGTTGTAATCATCCCAACCAAATACCTCCCATAGCATCGTCCATGAACACAATTCTTACTCTGTGTTTTTCTAATAGTGCACACATGGTCAAAGATTTCTCTGTAGGTATTTTAATGTTGCCACTGGGACAGCAGCAGCAGGCCTAAATTTTCTGTTTGTAGACAGTTTTTTCAACTGTGGATTGATGTACACCCAGATCTTTAGCAATGCTTTTTAGTCTTTTACAGCTTCATGCATCTTTATAGCATGTCTTCACATGTCAGAATCATTATTTAATATAAATCTGCTTGTTAGGTTGTACCGTATCAAACTACATGACTGGGTTGTAGATTCTGTACTGGCTGAGGCTCATGTTACTTGAATTCATAGAGTGAAACTATTAACTAATCGCTCTGATGCAGTTGATAAGGTGTACTACAATACTTAAACAAATGAAGGAAAACTCATTTTGGTGCCAGTTGGCTCTAACGTTACCTATGCTAGCTATCGTTAGCACCCACTGGCAAAAACTAGACTAGACCTTGCAAATATCCTTCATATAAACTATGTATAAGGTGTTTTGGTTATCAGGCTTGTCCATCAGAAAGGGAGTGATGAAGATTATCTTCCTAAGGTGGTACTAAGGCTGGCTAGCAAGCTAATCCAGAAGTAGCTAACTAAGGCTTAATAGCAAAAAGCATTCAATAAAACTGTCTAGTCAAGGGAATGCACAGAGCCAAGTTGGCTTTTGCCCGTAAGTGCTATGAATGAACTTTTCTTCATTAGTGAAGGATTGGAGCTCAGTTTTTTAACTGCACATATTGCCTCTTCTCTGTCTCGACTCAGAGAAAGAGCTAGAACGATAACGGAGTAGCGTTTCCTCTCAACTCAGAGAAAGAGCTAGAACGATAACTGTGTAGCGTTTCCTCTCTCGACTCAGAGAAAGTGCTAGAACGATAACTGTGTAGCGTTTCCTCTCTCGACTCAGAGAAAGTGCTAGAAAGATAACGGAGTAGCGTTTCCTCCTCTCGACTCAGAGAAAGAGCTAGAACGATAACCGAGTAGCGTTTCCCCCTCTAGAACGATAACCGAGTAGCGTTTCCTCTCTCGACACAGAGAAAGAGCTAGAACGGTAACCGAGTAGCGTTTCCTCTCTCGGCACAGAGAAAGAGCTAGAACGATAACCGAGTAGCGTTTCCCCCTCTCGACTCAGAGAAAGAGCTAGAACGATAACGCGTACTCAGAGAACTAGAACGATAACGGAGTAGCGTTTCCTCTCTCGATCAGAGAGAAAGAGCTAGAACGATAACGGAGTAGCGTTTCCTCTCTCGACTCAGAGAAAGAGCTAGAACGATAACGAGAAAGAGCTAGAACGATAACCGAGTAGCGTTTCCCCCTCTCGACTCAGAGAAAGAGCTAGAACGATAACGGAGTAGCGTTTCCTCCTCTCGACTCAGAGAAAGAGCTAGAACGATAACGGAGTAGCGTTTCCTCTCTCGACTCAGAGAAAGAGCTAGAACGATAACCGAGTAGCGTTTCCCCCTCTCGACTCAGAGAAAGAGCTAGAACGATAACCGAGTAGCGTTTCCCCCTCTCGACTCAGAGAAAGAGCTAGAACGATAACCGAGTAGCGTTTCCCCCTCTCGACTCAGAGAAAGAGCTAGAACGGTAACCGAGTAGCGTTTCCTCCTCTCGACTCAGAGAAAGAGCTAGAACGATAACCGAGTAGCGTTTCCTCTCTCGACTCAGAGAAAGAGCTAGAACGATAACGGAGTAGCGTTTCCTCTCTCGACTCAGAGAAAGAGCTAGAACGATAACGGAGTAGCGTTTCCTCCTCTCGACTCAGAGAAAGAGCTAGAACGATAACGGAGTAGCGTTTCCTCCTCTCGACTCAGAGAAAGAGCTAGAACGATAACCGAGTAGCGTAGCGTTTCCGACTCAGAGAAAGAGCTAGAACGATAACGGAGCAGCGTTTCCTCTCTCGACTCAGAGAAAGAGCTAGAACGATAACCGAGTAGCGTTTCCCCCTCTCAACTCAGAGAAAGAGCTAGAATGATAACCGAGTAGTGTTTCCTCCTCTCGACTCAGAGAAAGAGTTAGAACGATAACGGAGTAGCGTTTCCTCTCTCGACTCAGAGAAAGAGCTAGAACGATAACCGAGTAGCGTTTCCTCCTCTCGATTCAGAGAAAGAGCTAGAACGATAACGGAGTAGCGTTTCCTCTCTCGACTCAGAGAAAGAGCTAGAACGATAACGGAGTAGCGTTTCCTCTCTCGACTCGGAGAAAGAGCTAGAACGATAACGGAGTAGCGTTTCCTCTCTCGACTCAGAGAAAGAGCTAGAACGATAACGGAGCACCGTTTCCTCCTCTCGATTCAGAGAAAGTGCTAGAAAGATAACGGAGCAGCGTTTCCTCTCTCGACTCAGAGAAAGAGCTAGAACGATAACCGAGTAGCGTTTCCTCTCTCAACTCAGAGAAAGAGCTAGAACGATAACGGAGTAGCGTTTCTTCTCTCGACTCGGAGAAAGAGCTAGAACGATAACGGAGTAGCGTTTCCTCTCGACTCAGAGAAAGTGTTAGAACGATAACAGAGTAGCGTTTCCTCTCTCGACTCGGAGAAAGAGCTAGAACGATAACGGAGTAGCGTTTCCTCTCGACTCAGAGAAAGTGTTAGAACGATAACAGAGTAGCGTTTCCCCCTCTCAACTCAGAGAAAGAGCTAGAACGATAACGGAGTAGCGTTTCCTCCTCTCGACTCAGACAAAGAGCTAGAACAATAACAGAGTAGTGTTTCCTCCTCTCGACTCAGAGAAAGAGCTAGAAAGATAACGGAGTAGCGTTTCCTCCTCTCGACTCAGAGAAAGTGCTAGAACGATAAAAGAGTAGCGTCTCCTCCTCTCGGCACAGAGAAAGAGCTAGAACGGTAAACCGAGTAGCGTTTCCTCTTCTCGGCACAGAGAAAGAGCTAGAACCATAACCGAGTAGTTTTCTGGACTCATTTTGAACAGGAATAAACAGCATTGTTAAGCTTTAGCATGTTGAACAGTAGAACCTCAGTTGGTCAGTAGGGGATTGGACCTGGACGACATGGGGAATAGAGTGAGAGAATTGAGCCCAGCCCTATTTATTAGTAATCAGTGCAGGAATCCAGATCATTTCCAGGGTTTACCCACTTTTTCTTGAAACTGTAGGATTGTAGTCCCTGTAAATCAGTGATACCCACATAATTCAAATAAAACATTTTTATTGCCATACCAGCTAGAAGATCCTGTGAATGTTTTTATTAGAATGTTTTACTACAAAACTTTATTGAAATGTGTAGGTAATATTAGCCACAAATGTGTGTATGTTCATGACAAGCTGTGTAGGTAATTGCAATTAGAAATTATAATCTTTTTTTTCTCATCCATTCTTTCACAGACAGTACTACTCTGTGCTGTCCACAAGTCAAACAAAGGGAACATCAGTTTCATGCAGATTTCCTTTCAGTTGGGTGGTGAAAGGAAGATTTGACCAAATCTGGAGACAGATTCAAAACCTGCCAGGTATTTAGTTTTGATACTGCAACCCAGTGATCATAACGATTTGGACCATGTTAAAGTTAAGGTCTACATGACTACACATTCCTGCAACCAGCACGTCCACTACAAGAGCAAACTGTTAACTTCCAGTTTCATATATCCTAGATTATGACTTGCACTGCTGAAGTCTGAGGTTTTTTTTGATAATTGTTGCTTTAATCGTTGCTCTGGTCCATATAACCATCAATGGCCTTTACATTTAGGTTAGAGAGTAAAAACCAAATGAACACACATCATATCTACCGGAACTCATCAAATACTATACCATATACTGGACAAGAACAAAACCTGTGTTGTAATTCTGTGTTGTTTCGTTTTTTTCCTCTCAATTTCAGACACGAAACCTGAAACAGATATACTGGAGCAAATAGAAAAATGCCAAGAACTGATCAAGTATCCCTGGCTGTACAACATTAAAAGCACACACTCGCTGTTTAACATGTATGCAGAAGACTTGGTGAGAATGTCTATGCCCGAATGTCCATTTCAGATCAATCAGGTAAATCTTCATAAATCATTTACAGCATTAAATAATACTCATTCATTAACCCTACTGTCTCTACTGTCTGAACAAAGTGTCTCATTTTGTGTGTGTGTGTTTGAACTGATCCGGGTTTGGATCTTCCAGTAGGGCAAAGCACACAGTCATAGACAGTTTCAGTTCTGTGGCTCCAGATTCATTCACTGTCTCTCAAAAAAATAATAATAAGCAAAAAAGTCTCCTTGGACTATGTAGCGCTCCTAAACATGGTATTAGTGATTTTACTCACGTGACTGATATAACCAATAAGAGCGCCCTGGGTTAACTTGGTTTAAGAGAAAATTATCATTTTACCAATAATATGAATTTTGCAGATTTTTAAAAGTACAATGGCGGTGCCTCCAATATCTACAAGGGCTGTATTTACACTAGTCCTCTTTCACTGAACTAAACAATAAAAATACACACTTTAAACCACAGTATAGGATGTAATTGACTTGTATTTTAATACACCCCAGACGAAAACATATGTATATTAATTAAACCAAACTTTTCAATGTATATGTATAGAAAATCTAAACTCTTCAGTACAATTTACTAAAATGGTTGGGAATTTAAACTTCAACCTTAAACCTGTGTAGTGGGCCCGCCCACACACACCCACACTCCTAAGCCGGCATTTAACTAGTTAAAGTGCTCGTTGCAGGCCTGGACTCGTTGCTGGCGTGGGTTGTGGCCCAGAAAATAAAACACACTGGCCTCTTCACTCTTTCGAGCAAAACAAAATGTTTTTAAAATAAAATCCCACCTCAGTTTGTGACTGAATCTCACTGGGCTGAAAGCTCTCTCTCTCTCCCTCTCTCTCTCTGCAGCGGCGCGGGCGGGGCTGCGCGAGCGGGGCTGCTCGGGCGACAGGGTTAGCTTGGGGTGGCTAGGCTAATAGTCCCGTCTCCCACAGTACTGGTGCAAGTTCGGCTGGCCGGACTGGCTAACCGCTAGCTTACCGGTTATTCTGAGTGTCTGGTGAACAGGGGAGGTCTTGAGCTCGGGTCGGACACGATAAAGCTTGGCTTTGCTAACCAAACTTGTCCAGGGCTAGCTATCCCCACGAGGCTCAGTGCTATCCTTGGCTAGGTTAACGTGCACCTCAATGAGGCTTAAACGTATCTCTGTACGCAGTAAACACAAGAGATAACAGAACATTACCATAATTCCACTTATCTTACAGCCGCCACTTTACAGTTTATCCTGGTATTAAGCTAATAACACAACTGTATGTTTCTCCGTTCACCACCGAGACCATTCTCTAGAACTTTCTTCTCAGATTCCCGCTTTCCCGGCTCCTCCTTTTCTGACCCGCCCCTTTTTTCCCCAGCAGACCCCCAACGCTATGGGACAAAAATAAAATAAAAGCCAGAAAAAAAATACAGAAACTGAACAGAGCTTATTTAAAAACGATTAGATGAACTATTTAAAGAACTAATTATCAACCTGGAAATTATTATTATTATTATTATTATTATTATTATTATTATTATTATTAAACCTAGAAGCCCCTCTGTCTGGCAAGAGGACAGTTTTCAGGGGCACGGCTGCCGTCTTGGCTTAGGTCTCCTAGGTTTAGGGGAAGTTTAGAGGTAATGTGCCACATTATTCGGCTACAACACCTTAAAGTCAACACTATTTTGGTTCACTGACCACAGAATCAAGTGCCAGGGCCTGTCCCCAAACCTGAACCCTGTAGGATGAGCACAAACTGTCGTTTTTGCACATATTTGCTAGAATTTGTGGAGGGCTCTGTGTCTTTGCCTGATGTAGGACAGTCACATAAGTAAACAGAAGCTACATAGTACCCTGACTGTGTCTCAAGTTATTGCGCAAGCTGGTGACATCTCATGCAAATCTTCATGGCTAGAGAATAAAATAGCTCAGTAAATGTACTTCATCTTAACTCACTGACATTGGTATTGATAATTCATATTGACACAACACTATTTCAGGCGTTCTCTGAGTCTTTGGTGGAATTTGCCAAAGACCTCTACAAGGACTTGATGGGATCGGACCCAAATGATGTTTCCTTGCTATGGCTGCATGTGACATATGAGGGAATGCGAGACAACCACCAGATCTTTTCTAAGTTATTACAGCAGTGTTGGGACATAATCAGCACCAGAGACGTGAAAGAGGCTACTGAGGTATGAAGGGTTTTATTTTTGTAGCAAAAAGGGGAAATTTAATGTGATGTAAAATTTGTCAAAGGGATTATTGGTGTTCCAGGAGGCAGTACATACTACCTAACTGCATGCATACAAGCCAGTACATCAGGAAAGTGTTAATTAGTTTATTTTATTAAAATGTCAAGTATTGTTAAGAATACTTTATTGTTAAATTATAATGAACTTGAATACTAAAAATGTATATACAATATATAATTGGTAAAGAATGGGCAGTCTTTGAGAACTGTATTTGTTTTATAAACTTCTGATTTTAAGGATGGTTTGGAGGCAAAGCACAGGACTGTGTTTAGACATGTTTATTCCTCATATATCAAAAGTAGAAATCAAATGGCAGGTAAAAAGATGCCATATAGTAGAAAACTGTATTGTTGTACTAGAATAAGGAGAGTTGAGTACAGAGACCTTAAACACTGTTGTTCCTCCTTCAAATACAAATCCTGCCTTTACAGTAGAGGAAAGTAAAACCAACCAATTCCAAAATCCCAAACTGTTACATAACAGTCCTGAATCCACCTGAAAAGATTCCCCCATTTTTTATTGCTTTGACAATCACATCATCATTTGACAATCAAATCAAAGCAATGGTGGATTATACATGCAGAATTCTACAATTCTAGACTGTAAAGGGGACGTTGGCACTTTTCATCCTTCACCAAGCACTGATGATGTTTATCGTCAAACAAGGCTGAAATTGTCTTCATATGCCATAGCTTATTAATCAAAGTAACTACTACAGCTTGTACAGGTGCTGAGAGATTATACAGAAATGCACTTTCGAGGCTGTAAATGGGATGTTTCATTTTATTTATTTTCCGTCCAGCAGTGAAATGTGGAATTTCTGTAACTGGACTTCATTCCTCTCCTACTGTATCCCACCTTGAGTCTTGCATATAAAAGGTTCTTTATTAATTAGGAGTATACCCTCTTACACAGGCAATGCACCTTTTACTGGAGAAACTTCAACCCAGCAAGGATCTGCTTGGGAACTACAATACTTGTCAGGATTGGCTGGCCCGGGTCAAATCATTGTCCTCATCAGTAGAGCTGATAATTTCAGAGAACTCTACAATTCAACGTCGTGGCTCAAAGGGAGAGGAACTGATCAAACAAATCAGGTGAACAGTCCTGTTAACGTTTGTCTGTGTATATCTGTCATTCCAGTCTGAATCCCAGCTACTCACATGCTGTTTCTAGTGCTCTGTGATTGTAGCCCTCGCATTCAAACACAGCCTTTAAGTAGCGAGCTCAATCAAAATGTATGTTAAGCCACACAAGCACTAATTTATTCCAAATATTTCGTCCCAAGTATTATTATATTTCCTCAACAGGTGTCGGTGGCAGGCTACACAAGTGGTTTATCTGCTTATTGATAACTTATTGCAAGATGAAGGTCCTCGTAAAATGGATGAGAAACTTCTAGACATCATGACGGTGAACTTCATACACTTCTCCAAGGTAACAACATTAAAAAAAAACACATTTTCCTACAAGCCTTTGAAAAAGAAATAGAGTAACACACTGCAAAGCCATGTTACAGCAAAAGCAAAAAACTGAAAGAAACCAGGGCACGCCTTATGATGCTCAACATGTTACCTAATATCAGCAATACACAGCAGGTTAGGACATGCAAGAGAAAAAAGCAGTTTCAGTGCTTTCTCTAAGTGGTAATGAATGTAGTTGGGGAAAAATCTAAATGAAAGATTATAGCTGACCTCAAGTGTAGAAGTTAAACAGCTTCTGTAATTTTAATAATCTTAATTACTGGTCCAAGTGCTGAAATCCCGCTAAGTTTTAATTTTGTTTGAAATAAACTATTTTTCCAGAGAATTCTGAGGAAGGACATGGACATGGAACAAACCTTCAAGCAGGTCTCAAATGTTTTAAGGCAATGCAATATCAATGCTTACAATACCTACCTGTAAGTTTCCATTTCTGGGGTCTAATGAAACTCATATAACTTGCATTTGAAAATAGCTGCAAAAATGCGCCCACAGAATGAATTATTAATTGTCTGAATGTTACTCCAGATGTCAAAAATATACTAATTTAACAGAAATGTATGTCACATTGAATGCATGTGTTTTAGGTTTCTAAAACTGAAAAATTTGTTGATTTTTTTTAAAGTAAAGAGAAGTAAACACAATCTTTGTAGCAAACTTGTAAATATGGTGGACTAAAGAAATTAAGAATTATCGTTAGTAATTGTCAGCTGATGACAGTGAGAGTTATATTATATATATATAATACATTATAGAACTTATAATAAATTCTCTGACTTTATCTGATAAATTCTAAGCCTTACAACCTCAACAACCATAAGCTCCTCTAATTAGCTGGCCAAAGATCTGAACATGAAGGTCATTGAGGGCTACAAAGCAGGAGGAGCCTGTAAAAAAAAGTGTTCCCAGGTCATAATGTTATATGGTTAGAGCTCTTTCTACCCTTGAGCTCAGACTCTTGCCTGAAGTAAAAGCCAATCCTCGTAACTAGAAAGAAATACACAACAGGAAGAGGGTCTGAGAGTGACTAGTGGAAGTTCATCCTGGGAACACCTGGGTGCCTGGACAGAAAACAGTCATGAAGCTTGTTTTCAACCAATTACCTTCAGTCATTGAGCCAATGACCCAAAGCACACTGCTAAAGCAACACTTCAGTGGTTTAAGAGGAAATGTGTAAATGTATTGGAATGGCCTAGTCAAAGCCCAGACCTTAATCCAAATAAGAATCTATGATCAGACTTGAAGATTGTTGTTTACCAGCAGAAAAAGCATCTAACTTTAAGGAATTGGAGCAGTTTTGCCTTGAGGAATGGGCAAAACTAGACTTATCCAAAGCAACTTGCAGCTGTAATTGCTGCAATTGGTGGCTGTTGTTTGCTTCACAATAAGAAAAAGTCAAATGTTCAAAGTTGTAGGCATGTTCTGTGAATGATATGACACACAAACCCTCAAATAATCCAGTTTAATACCAGGCTCAAAGGGGTGTGAATACTTTCGCAAGGCACTGCGTTTCTTGCCTTGCATCACCAAAGAGTTTTGTGAAATGGTTGCTGAGGAACAGTAATTTAGCACACCCCCTATAAAGTACATACATCAAAATTGACAGGTTATTGTTATTACTTCTAAATAAGACTGTGATGAAGCATTCTTGAGTTAATTAACTGTTAATTGGTATACTGCTTGAAAAGTCAGCAAATTTATGATAATTATTGATTTTCAAGTTTTTCTGAGATCTAAATATTCCCAATTATAAATCTGTCTTGCCCCAAGGAATCCAGAAAATGAAATCTAGCTGAAAATAATTGTTCATTAGTTACAAGGCAAAATGTGTTTGGCTGGGCTATAGAGCCCATCCGGGGTTGCCTGGGTAGATGCATACAAACTACACTTACGGTCGCTTCTGCACAACACATTATTCAAAAGAAAAAGAATTAGACAAAATCTTAACAATACAACAAGGTTTCAACACTGTGTTTGGACTCCTGATGACTGTGCCAGCACATTGTAACTTGATGTAGGTGGTGTTTACTTCTTTTTCAGAATTTGAGCCAAAATGTTAGTATACAACTGTAACTGTGTAGTTTGACAAATAATGATAATAAATAATCATGTAGAGGTAAATATTCAATATACAAAAGCTAAATTACTGAATTAAACCTGAACTGCATACTAATGCTGACTATAAAATGCTAATAGATGGAAGAGTAACTTTTCCTTTATAAACTGTTACAGGAATACTGACTGTGCATCATGTGGAAATGAATTCAAGAATCCTGTTGAATTACCATGTGGACATATTTTCTGCAAGTCATGCATTGATGAGGTTCATGCCAAGGATTGTTTTACATGCTGTAAACCCATCGACACCCCATACAAACAGCGTGAACAACCAACACGGTATGTGATAGTGTTCCTGTAGCCCTTTAGTTACTGTAAACCTGAACTAGACCCAGAGACAACAGATGATAATACAGACTGTAAACAGAACTATAATTAAAATGCAAAACTGAATATCCAGACTTTCCAAAAACATAATAAATACAATTATAATAAATAATAATATATATAGTTAATATGTAAACTTACTTTACACCTCTAATTATTGCGATCAGCTGTTTTAGCCAATCAGGGGTATAAAACCAAGCACATAGCCATACACACTGTCAGTAGCACAGGTGTTAAATTGTGGCTGGGACATCCAACAAGGTCAAATAGGTGTAGTTCTGGTCCTAATGTGTGTTTACTTTAAATAAAACATTAAAACACATTTCTACAAAATATCTACTAAATTTCATTTATTTAAGGTGCTACATAAATGAATACATACTTGTATTGCCATAAACTCTCTTATGTTTGTTCACACACTAACTAGTATTTAAGATATTCTTATTGATTTAACTTTATTTAATTTAAAATTAAAAAGCCATAATGCATTTTCTAGCAGTACTGTGAATCTGTTTGGCTTTTGAGAGTGAAGCTATAACTGAGACAGACTGATCTGTTTGTTTAGGGAGGCAAAAGATCAAATGAACAAGTTCCGAAGTCATTGCAATTCCTTTTTTGTGGAGTTCATAATGAAGTCCTGTGCCGACGAAAACACTGAAATACCAGATGGAGTGGCAAATCTCCTTCTTGATTTTGTTAGAGGAAGCACAGAAAGGAAAGGTAAGAGCTATTCACTATTGATTACGGTTGTGCATATTGTAATGTGTTTGTTTTGAAATTGTGTGCTACAATAAATGCAAATACATATGTATTCTTAAAAAGAATTAAATTACGATCAAATATATTGCAAATATCATTGTTTATCACTCCAGGACTGAGGAACTGATTTAAGTTCATGCTACTTTGCTTGCTGAATGGTCTTGTTTGCATTTTGAAAATCTGATTATCCTGTTAATTTTATTCAAGAAAAGCCCAGCAGAAAGGCAATAGAGAAGTTACCGTTTCATGAATCCATGGACCCGAGCCTAGCTGTGAAGTCTCTGGTGCTCAGAATACTTCTCCGGAGCAGGTACTCTCATATGTACATTACTGCTATAGACCAACACTCAATTTTATTAAGATTAAATTGTTATAGGTTAAGAACTAATTTGTCTCAGTGATGTGTATTAAAATAAGTACAGTAATTAACAGTACACTAATCAATGTGCTGGGTAGCACTTGAGATTACGGTTTCCAAAACCAATATCTCTTCTAAGTTGAAGGGAGGTGAGGAATTGGGTGTGTACACTGCATCCTTAGTCTACACAGTTAAAATATTCTGCACATATAAAGTTCCAAAGGATCAACTTGAGAATGTGTGAATATTCAATAACTATAATTTTCATTGGTAATTATACTGTGATGTTTATACTGGAGACTGGTGATAACTTGAAAATTGTGATGGTGGAATTCCATCAAAAGAGGATTCAGTTGGGTATGATGTGACTCTTGGCAGCTTCATTTCAGTGAGTAGAATTGTTCTCTTAAACATGTTCATTTTAACCTCATATGTTCCAGGATGGATCAAATGGGACCTCACCTGCAGAAGTACATTGAAACTGCAGTAAAATCCAACCAACAGAACACTAATGAATTCTACTTTATGGTGGTTCGCTGCACAGAGGTAATGTTTTTACAAAATAGATACAGCTTATAACAGTTATAACACTTCTTTGTTGTTTGATTTGAGTTTCCTGTCTGTTTTTGAGTCTGTGGAGTTTCTTCTAGTCTTCCAAAAGTTGTTCCCTTAGTTTTTTTATTATGGAGAATGCTGTCCAACATGCTGCTCCAAACAATTTTGTGTAGGCCATGGCGATTCACAAACCAATACAGATGCTGGCCAGACATGAAGTGTTATTATTTTCAAAGTAACATTTTCATTAAATACATAACTGGGGAAAAAGCTACTCACTTCCCATCTCTGCTTCAGGACTTTGGAATTCAGAATTCAGTCAACTATCCATGTAAACTAATAACATATTCTACTGTAATTAAGAATGTTTTCTATTTTAAACATATTGTGTGTTTTATTTGTTTGTTTATTTGTTTTTTTTACTATTTTTAAATCAAGGATCAAATACACAGATCTGCTCGTAAGGACTTGATATCAAAAGCCCTTGAATGCACCAACATGGACTTCTCAGCATCTGGGAAAGCAGAATGTGATGTAACATTTGATGTCTTGTACAACATTGCTAAAACCAGATTTGCTGTTCAAGTTACAGCAAATGTTATTGGAGATTTGGTCCAAGCTCAAGGTGAACCTTTCTATTTTTCTGGGAGAAGATGTGGATGTAAGGAGACAGGAATTGAAATGTCCAAAACATGCAGTATAAGGAATTTAGGGATTTTAAAAATTGTCAAGAATGTGAATGTTCTATAACAATAAAGAGTTTTCCTCAAACTGTACATCAAGGCAAGAACTATTCAGGAATCATTTTATGTAAGAGTGAAGCTGACCCAGTTGTAACTGAAAAAAGACCCTTGATGGATGTTAGTATTAGTATAGAGCTAGTATAGTAGCTGGGGGGAGATGGGGGGTGGGGGTGGGATTGATTTTATAACAACAGTAAGCATGTTGGGTTTATACCAGTAGTAATTATGCTGAAATATAGACACTAAGGGTTCATGTTAAATATACTAAAATAAGAGAAGAGGAATAAGGGAAATTCTACAGAAAAACTTTATGAATATCTATAGCACAGCTTGCATAAATCTTTAATTGAAATACCAATTTTTTTTAACTATAATTTGCATTAATTTCAGAAAACAAATATGCCACAAAAGAAAAAAGATTAATATTATAATAATAATAATAATAATAATAATTTAGGACTATAAATGTAAGCAGTGTGATTGGATGAAATGTTATGCAGTACAGAAACTTATACTTTATTCTGCTGGTATTTTTGTTATTCTAAAACATTTACTGATTCTTTGCTGTGTGTAACCATACTTTTTATTTTATTATTCAGGGAAGAGAAAAGTTGAAGAAGAAACAAATCTGCTCTTTCAGAAACTCCAGGAAACCCTCACAAAAAATAAGTGGGTTCGTATTTTCATGATTCGGACGTTGTGTAATACGTTTGGCTTCAAAATCATTCGAAGGATTCAGCGGAATGAGAAACTGAATTGGGTTATGGCTGAAGGACTCCAAACCGGGAAGGTATATTACATTCACAAAGATAATTTAAAGAGAAATGAAATGTGTGGTATATAGTTTTGTTAGAATTAATTAGTTAAAGTAAGTAATATTCTTTATTATAATTATTCTTTATTACATATACTCTTTATAATATTATTCTGACACTGTTTTTACATTTCAGGATGAAACTGGGTGTCTTTGTGACAGATTCCTTGTTTATGGAGAGATGTACGCTGACATTGTCAGTAAACTAACAGACAGATACAGTCTGAAGGAGGTACGTTTTAACCATTACACTGTATGTATAATTTGTCCAGTAAGTTTTTGTTCTGTTCAGGCTAGACTGATTCTGTAAGAGGGATTTAGAGTGAAGACAGTTAACCCTGAATACACATTTTCCATGTTCAGACTAGAATACAATTTCCCAATTACAAGTGACAAACTTACAGTAATGGAAAAAAAAGCATTCATCTTTTTTGAGTTATCTTTGCATTAAGCAAATTACAGCAACTGACTGGACTATTGTGAATCTAAAATTGGATTTGGAAGATGGGTATCCCTAGAACAAGAGTCTGATATTTTGTGGTATAAGCCTGCAGTACTTATTGGTGTTTTGTCCACAAATCATGGATCCTATCATCTTCCTCCGGTACTGCTTCTCTCATTATGCACTACCTGAACAAAATAAGCAAACACTTTAGACTATTTAGATAATTACTAATAAATTAATAACTAGCAACAGTTCTTATTTATCTGATGCAGTCGCTTCACAACCATGTAGGAAGATGTAAATCATAGGCATAGAAAAGGTGTTATGTTCCAGACGGTTCAAACTATGGTTCTGCATCAAGCAAAAAAAAAAAAAACAACTAATGAGAAGCTGAAAATTTTTCAGAACTTCCCAACACATTATTAACACCTGGAAGAACCACTTCAGAAATGCAGTCAGCTATCAAACTCACAGATGTGTTTAAATGTAAAAGAAGGAGCATTTCCACTCGACCAGAGCTCACGAGATCGGGAGTAACAGCATCTAGGACTATCACCACAGAGTCCTGACCTTATTAACCTTAGGGTATGTCTGGGAGACGTGCTGGAGAAGACTTTACAAAGTGGTTTGATTCTCCTGTCGTCAATACAAGATCTCAACCAAAAATGAATGCAACTGTAAATGAAAATAAACATGACATTACTCAAGGCTGTCAAAACATCAAATATTAGAATGTGTTACTTTTAATTTCTAGTGGATGTTCAGCATACAGGTTGGACAGGTAAAGGATGGTATGCAGCATTGGATAACCAAGTACAAACATACACATGTTGTAATGGTGGCAGGCCAGACACAGGTGTCAGATCCATGGTAGGCTTTATTGGACCAACTATATGCAGCAGCAAATATACAAACAGAAAGAGTCCAAAGACAGTAACGCCCAGAAATTGTCCAAAAAAAAAAAAAACAAAGCCAAAAGTCTCAAAATAGAAAAACGCTCAGAAGATCTCCAAAACACCGAACTAAGAGCCAGAGAAGTCAAGGACCCGGAATTGAGAGAGTAGTCTGAAACAGCAACAAACAGAAGTTAACCAGGGGATTTTCAGGAACACTGAAGCGCTCACGGAAGCCAGTATGGTGGTTAATGCTCCACAAACACATAGGCATGGGAAGGCCAACTTAAGGGGAGGATAATTATTAGGGATGAGCAGCAGGTGAGAGGACAGGTGCGGGAGGGGCTAGGTGAGAGGGAGCCGATGCGAAAACCTCAGAACTCCGGTAAGTTGGACCTCTGGTGGCCAACATGAGAAGTGTCCGACACATGTCGGCCTGACACATGTAGACACGGACAAACTATAATCTTAAATAATAATACTTTTCAGACATTAAAAACTTGAATGAAATAAATAAAAACACCTTTTTAACCACTTCAGACTTGGCATGACTGCCATCTGACATTTGGCATCATAAGTTTTGTAAATGCTTTGAAATGGTTAGGTTTTTTATTTATAATTTTTTTGCATTTAAAGTAGTTCTATAACTAAAACTGAATCATGATAATTCATATCTAGATCTTATTTTCTGGAGACAGAAATCTGAATAATGTAAAGAGTCAAGTCAAGTAGTTTTAATTGTCATTTCAACCATATACAGTGGTGTACAGTACACAGTGAAAGGAAACGACGTTCCTCCAGGACCAAGGTGCTACATAGAACAATAATACAATAAATACACAAGACAATTTACAATTTACAATATACAAAACAGTAAACAATAAATACAAGGAGCCTACTGGTAGTAAAGACAGGGAGGGGACAGAGCAGATAGCCCACTGGTAGTAAAGACAGGGAGGGGGCAGTGCAGATAGCCCACTGGTAGTAAAGACAGGGAGGGGGCAGTGCAGATAGCCCACTGGTAGTAAAGACGGGGGAGGGGACGGTACAGATAGCCCACTGGTAGTAAAGACAGGGAGGGGACCGGTGAGAGCAGATAGCCCACTGGTAGTAAAGACAGGGAGGGGACAGAGCAGATAGCCCACTGGTAGTAAAGACAGGGAGGGGGCAGTGCAGATAGCCCACTGGTAGTAAAGACGGGGAGGGGACGGTACAGATAGCCCACTGGTAGTAAAGACAGGGAGGGGACAGAGCAGATAGCCCACTGGTAGTAAAGACAGGGAGGGGACAGAGCAGATAGCCCACTGGTAGTAAAGACAGGGAGGGGGCAGTGCAGATAGCCCACTGGTAGTAAAGACGGGGAGGGGACGGTACAGATAGCCCACTGGTAGTAAAGACAGGGAGGGGACAGTACAGATAGCCCACTGGTAGTAAAGACAGGGAGGGGACAGTGCAGATAGCCCACTGGTAGTAAAGACAGGGAGGGGACAGTACAGATAGCCCAGTGGTAGTAAAGACAGGGAGGGGACAGTGCAGATAGCCCACTGGTAAAGAAAGGGGACAGGGAGGGACAGTACAGTACAGATAGCCCACTGGTAGTAAAGACAGGGAGGGGACAGTGCAGATAGCCCACTGGTAGTAAAGACAGGGAGGGGACAGTGCAGATAGCCCACTGGTAGTAAAGACAGGGAGGGGACAGTGCAGATAGCCCACTGGTAGTAAGAGCAGGGAGGGGGGACAGTCGCAGATAGGCCACTGGTAGTAAAGACAGGGAGGGGACAGTACAGATAGTCCACTGGTAGTAAAGACAGGGGAGGGGACAGGAACAGTGCAGATAGCCCACTGGTAGTAAAGACAGGGAGGGGACAGTACAGATAGCCCACTGGTAGTAAAGACAGGGAGGGGGCAGTGCAGATAGCCCACTGGTAGTAAAGACAGGGGGTGGCAGATAGCCCCAGGGGACAGTACAGATAGCCCACTGGTAGTAGTAAGGGAGGGGGACAGTACACAGGGAGGGGAGGGGACAGTACAGATAGCCCACTGGTAGTAAAGACAGGGAGGGGACAGTGCAGATAGCCCACTGGTAGTAAAGACAGGGAGGGGACAGTACAGATAGCCCACTGGTAGTAAAGACAGGGAGGGGACAGTGCAGATAGCCCACTGGTAGTAAAGACAGGGAGGGGACAGTACAGATAGCCCACTGGTAGTAAAGACAGGGAGGGGACAGTACAGATAGCCCACTGGTAGTAAAGACAGGGAGGGGACAGTGCAGATAGCCCACTGGTAGTGGGAGCAGTAAGGTGCAGTTATGTCCATTTTTTATAGATGAACATTGTTTTAGCAGAAGTTATGTCCATATATGGTATAAATGTAAACATTGTACTCCTTAATCTTTAATCTTTGTTTCTTCCACATTCAGGAAGCAGCAGCAAAGAGCAGCCCGATTTTCCCTGTCTGTGTAACTCTGGCAGCAGTGAGACAGACATTGCATGACACAAAATCAGCCAAGGGAAACAACTCATTGGTAGATATATATATACACACATACATACATACATACACACACACACACACACACACACACACACACACACACACACACACACACACACACACACACTGATCAGCCATAACCTTTAAAACCTCGTCCCTATATCTACACACATTGTCCATTAGCTCCACTGACCATACAGGACACTCTGTAGGTGTACAGGTCCAGACTGTAGTCCATCTGTTTCTCTGTACACTGTATTACCCTGTTCTTCAATGGTCAGGACCCCCACAGGACCACCACAGAGCGGGTGGATCATTCTCATACTGCAGTGAGACTGACGTGGTGGTGGTGTGTTAGGGTGTGTGGTGCTAGTGTAAATGGATCAGACCCAGCAGTGGGCAGTGTGCTGTGTCCTGTGGGCAGCATCCTGGGGGCTAGAAGAGGACGTCTCTGACTGTTCATCTACAAGGTGGAGCAGCAAGGTAGGAGTGTCTAATAGAGTGGACAGTGAGTGGACACAGTGTCTAAACACTCCAGCAGCACTGCTGTGTCTGATCCACTCACACCAGCACCACCCACACTAACACCACCACCACCACCACGTCAGTGTCACTGCAGTGCTGATAAATGATCCACCACCCACATACTACCTGCTCTGTCCATCACAGAAGCAGATGGACTACAGTCTGGACCTGTACACCTACAGAGTGTCCTGTATAATGAGATGGACAGTGAGTGTAGATACAGGGAGGTGTATATATCTTTTTATACACATAATATACGCGAGATACACAGTAATTATTAATTATGGTTTCTATTTGTAATGTGTTTCTTCTTTTGTGAACTGCAGATAACACAGGTGGAGATGATGTCAAAAGACGACAAAAACTGGCAAAACGTGTCTGCAATCTGTAAGAATGTGAAGGAGGATAGACTCTCTAAAGTCTCAAAGGAGCTCCGCCTCTCTCATGACTCCAGTCTGTGGGCTGTCGTCCTCCATACTGTTATTGTGGTAAACCAGTCCCTGTCTCCAGAGATGAAATTCCTTAAGACCCTTTGTTCTCAGCCAGGAAGAATGAAGGTAACTATACTGCATTCAAACAGCTAATTAAATACAGAGAATGAATTGCTTTTCTTGGTTATCAGAAAGAACTATGTCCAGGGTAAGTCTCAGATAAAAAGGACGCTTCTTCTATTTTTTACTTTACTATTACCATTGTTTTGATTTTACTATTTGATTGTGTTGCAATCCACTTCAGTCGGGTGGAATTTGCTTGCCTATGTTAGATTTGGATAGGCCGTGTGGGAGAAACTTGAATGCAACACCACCCACCATTTCATGTTCAGAATTTCAATTTTCAGTGTGTTGCCCAATGCAGCACCGGACTAAACCCTGAAGTCTAAAATTACAAACCCATTTATAATGGTGGCACGATGGCACAGTGGTGTAGTTAAATAGGCCTGGGTTCGATTCCTTGGCCAGGCAACCATAATTCTTTTTGTGTAAAGTTTGCATATTCACCCCGCCGCTGTGTGGGTTTCCTTCTATAGTCTCTTAAAGTCATGCAGAATTGGAGATACTAAGTGGCCCTAACGTATGACTGTGTATGTCTGAGTGTCTGCCTTGTGATGGACTGGCAACCTATAAAGGAGGTTTCCTGCCCTTTACCCAATGAGCGCTGGAATAGGCTCCAGCACCCCACTGTGACCCAGGAGGATGAACAGTTTAGATGATGAAGAAGCAATGGGGGGGGTATACCTAATGAAATGGTAACTCTGTTACATGACACTATAGCTGACGAACCTGTTTAACACTTACAGGAGACGTTTATTCCAACAATGCCCGACATCCAACAACAGATGGAAGGACTGAAAAAATTCAAATCCTATGAAGCATACTGGAGTAAGTCTAAATCATTCTTTAGCCGAATAAAGTCCCACATGTAGTATGAATACATACTGTGTGTGAAATTATTGATGTATTAGGGGTATTATATTCCTTTTGTATAACTGGATTCTAGTACAGAGTATAAAGTAAAGAACTTGAACTGTGTCTAAACACCTACATGTAGTCAGCTACAGTCCTCTTAATTTACACTTGCGGTTGTTTTCTTTAGATCGCTATTTCCCCATCCTGTTAAGTAATTCTCTCCTGCACATTTTAGCTTTTTCCTGCTCTATCAAAATTATCTGCTCATTAACAAGGTTCCTGAGCAAAAGTGAGTGTGAGTTAAAGCTGGGAAACCACACCTCTTTCGCTGCTTTAGATTGGGAAGTACTGCATTAGATGGAACATAAAACTTTTTTGCATATTTTACTACTTTCCTTTTTTTAAAAACATGTATTGTTTGTCTTTGTGTATGCCAGAGTGCAAGTGTGGTGAAGCAGTCTTGGTTGAAGATGTAAGTACAATCTTAAATATATAGTATATGCTCTTTTATTATGTTTCATATGCTGAAATGTGACTCGCATTCTTTATTATGCATTCCCAAGTGTGGGAGACCTACGGTTGTTGCTAAATGCCCACGATGCAGGAGAAAGATTGGTGGAATTAATCATAAACCAGTACGCGGTTTCACTCAGATGAAGTATGTATCATTTCACAAAACACATGCTTTAATATTTAGATTGGAAATATATTGTGTAATTACAGCTACTATTTAAGTTAAAGACATCTCCATGTCTCTGCATCTCTTTTTCCAGGGTGTCCGATCAGGATCAAATGGGCTACATTTTGGGAGAAGCCAGTGAACGCAGTGTCCCGGGCTGTGAAAGAAATTTGTCTGGAGCCTCTCTGTGCCTTGTTCGAGCACTCATACACTCCTGTCTGCTCTGGGGAGCGACTGAAAACCATCAGGTACTGAAAGAATATTAAAATCTAAATGATATTGTGTATCTTACCCCAGCTAAAATCAGTTTCCTGCCTAATCCTGGACTCCATAGAGTTCTAAATGGAAGCTTTCCATTGTACTAGGCTTAAACCCTGTCTGGGAAATTAACCCTTAAATGTTTCATTCTTTTATTTTTTCATAAAGGCCTATTTAGTTCAGTAAAATAGCTGATAGTAAAATAGTTTCAAAGTAAAATATGTCTAGTTGGTTCACCCTGAATAATAATAACAGATACTATTTATATAAATATTCATTACTGTAAAAAATACAATGTACAATGATTTCTCTCATTGAATTCAAGCTTTGGATTTTCTTTTTGCTTCTAGGCCACAAAAGATCTATTCGCTGTTTCAGGCTGCGACGTTGGGAAGTTTTTGTGTGATCATCTTCGGAAAGACATTGAGTTGCTTGGGAAGACTCTGGGAAAGAACCCTGAAAATGCTGAAGTTGCTATTCACATGTTTTTACGCAATATCATAAAACATCCCGCAGGTACCAAATTTACATGCTTTATTATGCTTTGTTTTATACTTAGTAGTTCAATAAGGCATCACAACATACAGATGCATAAGAATAATACTATATCTCATTTATAAACCAAATTATTTCTCCAGTTTACCTTGTGTTTAATTTAACAATAATTATACAAATGTAATCTGGGTTATGCCAGATGTAGACTCTATGAAAAGACAAGTAATCTGTGATCATGCACTATTCAAATAAGATAGGAGCTTATTAATAATAGAAGAGGTTATACTTATGATGTGAGGGGTTTCGCAACAATCTCTGAAACTGAAGTTGTGTAATCACAGATACTTCATTGTAAAGCAAAAGAAAATGTGTTTTTAGGGGGTATGAATTGCCTATATATCCTATAATAACTTAAAATCTTATTATTTTACATAATAATAGTTTTTTTTTTCATGCTCTCGATAGTTAGCCCTTCTGTTCTATAATATCACTGTCCAAAGAAAAACAAGTATCTTCAAAATGGCAGCTTTACAGGAGCGGCCAAAAACCTAATTTAACTTTAATGTAAGTCAATGGAACCAGACTGTTTATCCAAACACAATGTAAACAGCACTTCTATGTTCAAATGATGCATAAACTTAAAAATAGACAAAAATGAAGATCCATGTTTTTTGTTGTACTGCAACAATATTTCTAATCAGAATTCATATTTATAATTTAGGAGATGCGCATTATTTATAAGCTTAAATCTTATTTTTATACCTCCACAGTTGACTGTGCCCTTGACTTTGAGACAACTGAAACCAGAGACAAAAGAAATGAGTGGGAAAACATAATGCAGTCCAGGACAATGATGTTCTTTAAGGTACAGTGTTTCCCACAAAACCAGTTTCTACCCAAACCAGTTTAAGGAGGAGCATGTGATCTGTTAAATGTCTCAGCTTACTGAGGATTATCACAGGGGTCCTCCTCATTCTACCTCCATGATGTTTGTTATCATTAGCTGAATGTACACAGTACACAGTGATACCTGTTTTGCACTACTCATATACAGGGGTTGGACAATGAACCTGAAACACCTGTCATTTTAGTGTGGGAGGTCTCATGGCTAAATTGGACCAGCCTGGTGGCCAATCTTCATTAACTGCACATTGCACCAGTAAAAGCAGAGTGTGAAGGTTCAGTTAGCAGGTAAGAGCACAGTTCTGCTCAAAATACTGCAATGCACACAGCATTATGGGAGACATACCAGAGTTCAAAAGAGGACACACTGTTGGTGCACGTCTTGCTGGCGCATCTGTGACCAAGACAGCAAGTCTTTGTGATGTATCAAGAGCCACAGTATCCAGGGTAATGTCAGCATACCACCAAGAAGGACGAACCTCCACCAGCATCACGTAGTGACCTGGCCACTATCCTGCAAGAAGAATGGCTTAAACTCCCTCTGACCACTGTATTGGCCGCAAAATACTAATAAATGATGGTGGTCTAAAACCAGGTGTTTCAGTTTCATTGTCCAACCCCCGTAGCTTTGTGCTACAGTTGCATATTTGATCATATGCTTTAATCGTTTCTATCCTCGAAATAAAGGCTGATTTGTTACCACAGGGTTTTGAAAAAAATCTCTCTAAAGTGCACAAGAACATACTGAAGTGGGGTGGAACAAACCCTCTGACAAACATTGTGTACAACGAGGTCCCCAGACTGGATGGTCTGTCCACCACTGGTCCGTACAACTGCCCACTGATGTGGAGGTATGAACAGAAAATGACCATTCAGCACCTGACCCATCTGCTTGAGCAGGATAGAAGTCCAAAGCAACATCCAGCTCTTTTGGCCCTCCTGAGAAAGGTTAGCAAAATGATCTTGTTTTCTCACAATATCAAGGGCTCAATATTAAAAATAATATTTAATGAAGTTATTGGCATTAAAATAAGTATGTTATTATATTTCCACACACTTGCTTTAATATGTGCATCTTGGATGTTTTCAGCATGGCCACATTCAGGACATCAAGCATCTCCCTCAAATCCTCAGCCTTCAGCAGAAGCTCAAACACAACTTCCACTATGTTGACTCATCAGAGTGGAAAGACCTGTCATTTGAGGAGTTCATTAAGAAAGCACCACAAGGTATCAACATCAAAACTAATTTCAGTCAATTATTCATCTGAATGACATTTGTTGTTAAAAATATAAGCAGACATTTATTTTGGAAAATGAATAATTGGAATGTTTTAAATTATAGTGTAAACTAGAAAAGTGCATTTCCTGAAGGAAACGCAGGATGGTTGTGCAGTGTGCTAAGTGAGGAATGAGGGATGAGTAAACGAGTGCGGGTCGGTATGACTGTGGTTTACTGCTTGGGGACCCGCCCTTACTGAGTATGTGAAGTTTGGTGGCTCTCGGGCGAACAGAAACATTACTGCTTGGTTTGGGGCGAAAATGACTGGGACTCTATGGGAGGAACGAGGTATGAATAAACGACAGATAGAGGAGTGCGGGTCAGTATGGCTGTGGATTAGTGCCTGGGGACCTCCCCTTACTGTGTATGTGAAACAGCCGGCTTTAGAGGGGTCCAAAAATAACTGGGACTCTATGGGAGGAATGAGGGAAACGAACGAAAAACAGAATCAAACAATGTATTCCTGCTCAGGGCGTCGCCCCAAACTAGGGTATCCGATTTGGTGTCTCTAGGTCGAGCGGAAGAAGGGTAGATGTGTTTTTTTGTTCCTATTCATTCTCTATGGGAAAAAAAATCCGGAAAAATTCCTTCCTACTCGGAATCCGTGCATCCAATCAAAAAGCTGCATACAAGTCCACATAAGCATATCATACTGGACAATCTGGAGTCGATATCTTAAAAGCTGCGGGACGAGTTAGTCGGCGATGAAACGGGAGAAAAAGAAAAATGGAATAACAGTATAGTAGCCATAACCATAATTATCAGTTGTTGTGTACTTACTTATTTATGTGTTTATTTATTTATTAAATTTAGTTCTTCAGGTTTCTGATCTCTGGGTGTTCTTTATTACCAAAGCTACATTTTTATTTTACTCCAAAACCTTTTTAAACCTAACATTTTAGGAATCTAGCACCTTTGATTTTCGAATTATTAGTGTAATAATAGAATTATATGTCATATCCAAAATTTAATGGTTATTAAGATTATGATTTTGAATTTAATCTCCTTTCAGCCGATGTTGCTTTGTTTCGGGAGTGTACGGACGTGTTGATGAACATCTGGGAAAGAGTTAAACACTCATCCTGTAAGTTTCCCTTTTTTATTCATATTTTCCTCATTATAAAAACATATACTTTGTGTATGAGCATATATACATATTTGTTTGTTTTTGTTTGCCAGATTTGGATATTCCTGATGACTTGAAGGAGAAGAACAAGAACAATATCATGATCAGTGATCTCTTGCCTTTGGAAGACCCACAAACAGTGATGCGCATAGTGACACACCATCTCGCCAAAATGCAAAATGACTGCATCAGCAGTGCTGGGACAAAGCAGAACGGGTGAGGTGTTCATTAGAGTATGTATGGCATTTATGAAATATTGACACATAGTTTCAAGTGAGAACAGATGTAATATGTAAATGATGCTTCTATAGAGAGACCGAGTCTGAAAACCTCAAACCTTCACACGTGATCACCTGTGACTTGGAGGAAGACTTCCTTCCTATCGCCATCTCCAACATGGGATACGCTGTGAATCAGGATAGAACTGAGACCATTGATTACAACTTCAAAACTCTCGAGAAACAGCTGATCAATCGCTTCATCAGTGAAAAGCCTAGCATTAATCTCTCGGTATGTTTCTCTTACATTTACTAGGAAGCGATGTAAAGTCATCAAACCTGAGTAATGAATATAGCGTGGGCGTGCTGTAGTTGATGATAATTTGGGCGTGCTGTACCGTTATACTGGATGGTAATTGAGTAATGAATATAACGTGGGCGTGCTGTAGTTGATGATAATTTGGAGCGTGCTGTACTGTTATACTGGACGGTAATTGAGTAATGATTATAGCGTGGGCGTGCTGTAGTTGATGATAATTAGGCCGTGCTGTACCGTTATACTGGATGGTAATTGAGTAATGAATATAGCGTGGGTGTGCTGTAGTTGATGATAATTTGGGCATGCTATACTGTTATACCGGACGGTAATTGAGTAATGATTATAGCGTGGGCGTGCTGTAGTTGATAATTTGGCCGTGCTGTACTGTTATACTGGACGGTAATTGAGTAATGAATATAGCGTGGGCGTGCTGTAGTTGATGATAATATGGGCGTGCTGTACCGTTATACTGGACGGTAATTGAGTAATGAATAGAACGTGGGCATGCTGTAGTTGATGATAATTTGGGCGTGCTGTACTGTTATACTGGACAGTAATTGAGTAATGATTATAGCGTGGGTGTGCTGTAGTTGACGTGTGTTTATCTCCTGTACCGTTATACTGGACAGTAATTGAGTAATGATTA
The DNA here is from genome assembly GCA_024036415.1 of Prochilodus magdalenae. Classification (NCBI taxonomy): domain Eukaryota; kingdom Metazoa; phylum Chordata; class Actinopteri; order Characiformes; family Prochilodontidae; genus Prochilodus; species Prochilodus magdalenae. Next base: position 17,514 of record JAMWET010001434.1, on the reverse strand, counting down.
TAGCGTGGGTGTGCTGTAGTTGATGATAATATGGGCGTGCTGTACCGTTATACTGAACGGTAATTGAGTAATGATTATAGCGTGGGTGTGCTGTAGTTGATGATAATTTGGCCGTGCTGTACCGTTATACTGGACGGTAATTGAGTAATGATTATAGCGTGGGTGTGCTGTAGTTGACGTGTGTTTATCTCCTGTACCGTTATACTGGACAGTAATTGAGTAATGATTATAGCGTGGGTGTGCTGTAGTTGATGATAATTTGGGCGTGCTGTACCGTTATACTGGACGGTAATTGAGTAATGATTATAGCGTGGGCGTGCTGTAGTTGACGTGTGTTTATCTCCTGTACCGTTATACTGGACGGTAATTGAGTAATGATTATAGCGTGGGCGTGCTGTAGTTGACGTGTGTTTATCTCCTGTACCGTTATACTGGACGGTAATTGAGTAATGATTATAGCGTGGGCGTGCTGTAGTTGATGTGTGTTTATCTCCTGTACTGTTATTTCAGACTCTGCCTGTTATGGAACGTAACCCTGTGAAGACCTTACAGTCTTTCTTCTTAAGGATGAAGGATAAGCTGGTATGAACAATCGTTTTGTACTTTTTTACCTTTTACGTTTGTTTGTACTTCTGATATTGTCTAAGTACATGGCTGAATACATGGAATTTTCTGTGTGCACATTTTCCAGGTACCTTTGACCGTCCAGGACAGGAACTACATAATGAAAGAAATGAGACTCATCGATGGATTATCTTCTGCTCTGTCCACCCTGAAAATAGCCATTGGCTTTCTGGAAATATCTTTCAGTTCTCCAGACATGCTATTGGTCAAGTTCATGAAAGACGAGCTAAGAATGGGGGACAGGTCAAGGCATCTTGAGCTTCCTGTAAGAACCCTTTTAAGATCTAGAGAACCTTCCGTGTAGGTATTCTAAAAACATCGGTGAACTGATAGTCTTTACGTCATGTGACGTTTCTTTAACTCGTTTACATTTAACTTCTTTAAATGTTCTTCAGACTCACAAAACACTTATCAAACATGGTTCCCTGAGGAACCAAAAGTCATTCCTCAGTGGCACCATTTGGAAGGTGTAGTTTTCTTTGAGCTGATGAAGGTAATGCTGTTAATTATTAATTTCAGGTTTTGAAGACATGCCAGGTGAAGCATATTCAGTCACTCTGGGAGGTTTTATTCATCAGACGCTCAGTTCTGCTCACTGAAATGAACCAGGTATGTATTTAAGAAACTAAAAAAATATATATAATAAAATATATATATAAAATATTGAAACCATGACTTCCTTTATTGGATCATGATGTTGCCTGTATAATATGGGAGTGTCTGGGACATGTTAACCAAATTAGTTTTATTGTTGTTTTTGTTACTAATATTTTATATTATTTTATATATTATATTATGTTACTAATATAACTAATATTTAATGCTGTAAATGAAAATCTGCCATCGTTGATTCACTTCAGTGTTAATAAATGCATTTTCTATAATAGGAACCTTTCTACATGATCAACAATGACTTCCACAAGAGTTTCAGTAAGGAGGAAGAAAACAGTGCTAATGCAGCCCTGGCCAGAATCCGAAACCTGGACCTGTTCATCACTGAACTGCACGATGTCATCATGAATATCGAAACCAAAGACATACAACCAGACTGGAAGTGAGCATTGTTTTCATTGCTTATGATATGTGCCGTTTTATAGTTGAATGAAATGACACCTCATGCAGATTTAAATGAAACGTTCAATCTGCTTCTCTTCTTTCTTTTACTAGTATCAAAGAGACGTTTGATGCCCTATTATGCGAGAAGGATCTGGATGAAAACAGTGTTAACACACTTTTGGAGCATCTGCATGAAGACCTGAAGATGACACATGTGGTGTCCTTATGGAAACTTGCTGTGCAAAAAACAACTCCGTAACAGCTCAGTGTGGGAGTCCATATAGGCTGTAAAGAGTGAAACCAAAGGTTATCCACCTTCAGAAGCATCCCTTAACTAATCTTTACATTTAATCATTAAATCAGTTTAATTTAAATACTTCCTGGGGACCACATGTATACACCACATATTTTAATCTCAGCACCTTCAGTATGTAAACAAGTAAACAAACTATATATAACACTGACTTTTACATAAAGCAGCAATCCGTAAGTTTTATAGATCAGAGGATTCAGTGACCGTGTTAGAGCATGTAGGGCATGTGGAAGAATGAATCTGATGAGTGCTCTTGTTCATAGCCAACAGGTGGAACGTATTAATTAGTTATGTCCTTCACCACAAGCAAACAAACAAACAAACAAACAAACAAACAAACGACTGGTCATGTGCAGCTGGTCAGCATGTTTCCAGTGAATAGAGACTAGCAGTGCTTTACACAACACAGGCTAAAACCATTTAAGTAGCCATACAGAAAGAAATCTGCACTGTACCACACTGTAACACAGCTATATCACCTTACAGGTGACAAAATCCACAGCAGGTAGAGCTGGCTACCTGTTTTAGTAGCAAAAAAATAAAAACCGCAAAATATCTGACCTGTGCAGCAAGAACAAAGCCAACTGAGTCTCAGTTTTACACCCTTCCAGGTCGCTGAACTCCCTCCACCTTTAATAGACAAGCCCATGTTTATTCAAGTTTATACAGCACCCTGCCACGCTCTCTTTACTTTTAGTTCTCCTAACTTCTAACAGCGGCAGACTGAGCAGATGGAGATGTATTTAGCACCTTTAGTGATGCCACGGTGGCTCAGCAAAGGGTGTCTGTACACTTCCAGAGGCTGTGATGTAAGCACATAAGGGCATGTGACATGTGAGATGGTTGCACCAGCACATTTCTACCATTTATTCATGTGCTTGTTGTTAATGACACACCAGTCACCCCGTCTACTACTGTACGGAACCTTGGTGTCCTGTTTGACCCATGCCTCAGTTTTGTTTCCCATATTACATCTCTGACAAAGTCTGCTTTTTTTTTTTTTTTGTCTTCTACACGGACGAGCACCCACCTATCTGTTGGCCCTCCTACATCCTTACGTCCCATCACGTAAGCTAAGGTCCTCTGACTCTGGTCTCCTAGCTGTACCTAGGTTCAGGCTTTCCTCTAAGGGTGGCAGGCCGTTTAGTGTTGCTGCCACCACACTCTGGAACTCTCTACCTTCATCTATACGCACCTCACCCTCTCTTTCCGTCTTCAGAACTTACTTAAAAACATTTTCATTGTTCATGATTATTTTTTTGTTTATTCTTGTGTTTGTAAAGCGTCCTTGGGTTTGTGAACGATGCCATAGTAACCCATTATTATTATTATTATTATTATTTATAGCATTTATTAGAATATTTTGATAGGCATACGACTGCTTTCCATAAAGTAAATCTTAAGGACTGCAGCTTTAATGTGCTAAGATTATCAGCATAACTGGTTACTGGTAATTATATACAGGGGTTGGACAATGAAACTGAAACACCTGATTTTAGACCACAGTCATTTATTAGTATGGTGTAGGGCCTCCTTCTGCGGCCAATACAGCGTCAGTTCGTCTTGGGAATGACATATACTGCGTCCTGCACAGTGGTCAGAGGGAGTTTAAGCCATTCTTCTTGCAGGATAGTGGCCAGGTCACTACGTGATGCTGGTGGAGGTTCGTCCTTCTTGGTGGTATGCTGACATTACCCTGGATACCGTGGCTCTTGATACATCACAAAGACTTGCTGTCTTGGTCACAGATGCGCCAGCAAGACGTGCACCAACCGTGTGTCCTCTTTTGAACTCTGGTATGTCTCCCATAATGCTGTGTGCATTGCAGTATTTTGAGCAGAACTGTGCTCTTACCTGCTAACTGAACCTTCACACTCTGCTCTTACTGGTGCAATGTGCAATTAATGAAGATTGGCCACCAGGCTGGTCCAATTTAGCCATGAGACCTCCCACACTACAATGACAGGTGTTTAAGTTTCATTGTCCAACCCCTGTATGTATTGTCTTTAACAAAGATAAGGTTACCAATCATTTACTATAAGCATGCTACGATGATCATGATAAAGAATTATTTTTCCTCGTACATATGCAGAATCAGAAAGTATAGTTAAACTGTACTTCTTATTAAATTGTTTAAATCCTTTTGATCCTGTTTTAAATCACACATTACTGTCTGATACATTGTTACTTCATGTTACTGTTTACTTTCGCCACATTATTGATGAGTGTATGCTAGAAAGTTTTATGATTATGAAAACTATTGGGGTGAAATTGTATTACCTCTATGCTAATTCCTAATGTCATATCCAAATCGTCTGGTATCACTGAAGAATCTTTTATTTTAGAATTTTATTCTGTTTTGTTTGATATTAAGATGATCCATTAATATTGCATCTTGTTTATGCCATTGATCAGAGTCACCCCCTGTGCATTTTCCCTTGGGCTGGTTCCTAATCTTGGTCCTGGAGGACCCCCTGCCCTGCACATTTTTGTGTGTTCCGGCCAAAACATCCCCACGAAAACGTGAAGGCTCCAGGGCCATGCTTGGTAGCCCCTGATGTAAATGTTCTGGAAAAACAAGAATGTGTCACTTCTCTTCAACAAATAAAACATTAACAAACATCTGATTCTTTTATTGTAATAGGGCAAAGAATCCTGGGAGAAACAACTCATATCTTCTTCTCCATTAGGCATGTGGGTTAATGAGATTATTAAATGGGAGTCCTGAATGCTGTCCAAAGGAACAGTAAAACAACCAAAGGAGGGCAGGGGCCAGCTTTCAGACACCCTGCACTGAACACGTGGGGAGAATAAACAGCCGGTGATCTTGGGGGTATATGTTGGCAATGGGTCAGAAAGAAATCTGCATCAGTAACCTTACTTGGTGTCGGAGTGGGTGATCAGGAGACCGGTGCGAGAATTCCTGGTGAGCCCGTGGTGTTTTAGTCCCCTTATGGTGAACTAATGCATAAGCTAATGTACATAAACACCAGAACTCTCTACAAATATTACCCTGGACTTTATATCTGCAGTGTAGGGGTTAAACCAGCAACCTCCATCTCTACCGATACGGCCCCGGTGTGTTACTGTAATGTAGGGTTAAACCAGTGACCCCCCGTCTCTACCGATACGGCCCCGGTGTGTTACTGTACTGTAGGGGTTAAACCAGCGACCCCCGTCTCTACCGATATGGCCCCGGTGTGTTACTGTAATGTAGGGGTTAAACCAGCGACCCCCGTCTCTACTGATACGGCCCCGGTGTGTTACTGTAATGTAGGGGTTAAACCAGCGACCCCCGTCTCTACTGATACGGCCCCGGTGTGTTACTGTAATGTAGGGGTTAAACCAGAGACCCCCGTCTCTACTGATACGGCCCCGGTGTGTTACTGTAATGTAGGGGTTAAACCAGCGACCCCCGTCTCTACCGATACGGCCCCGGTGTGTTACTGTAATGTAGGGGTTAAACCAGCGACCCCCGTCTCTACTGATACGGCCCCGGTGTGTTACTGTAATGTAGGGGTTAAACCAGCGAACCCCGTCTCTACTGATACGGCCCCGGTGTGTTACTGTAATGTAGGGGTTAAACCAGCGAACCCCGTCTCTACTGATACGGCCCCGGTGTGTTACTGTAATGTAGAGTTAAACCAGAGACCTCCATCTCTACCGATACGGCCCCGGTGTGTTACTGTAATGTAGGGGTTAAACCAGCGAACCCCGTCTCTACTGATACGGCCCCGGTGTGTTACTGTAATGTAGGGGTTAAACCAGCGACCCCCGTCTTTATTGATACGGCCCCGGTGTGTTACTGTAATGTAGGGTTAAACCAGTGACCCCCTGTTAACTGTGATGGTGGGGCCTGGGTCTCATCTGTTTCTTTACGGTATATGGGTCAGTGTTTTTCTTTCTTCTTGCTTTAGTAACAACAACAACAACAACAACAGTGCATTTCCTGAAGGAAACGCGGGATGGTTGCGCAGTGTGCTTAGTGAGGAACAAGGGATGAGTAAACGAGTGTGGGTCGCTATGACTGTGGATTAGCGTTTGGGGACCTGCCCTTAGTGAGTACCTGTGTCACGGTGCGGTTGGGTGTTGGACCCAAGCGCAGTGCAGGAAACCGCTTGCGCTGTATTAAGGTTTATATTGCACGCAAACGGACGGCGGAAAAAAACAAACCCCACGTGTTACCACTGCGCTACGCGGCAGCACACGTGAGGCCAGTCAGGATGAGGTTTTAGTGGGAGAAACGGCAGAAAAAACAAACAAAGGAAACGCCAAGGCAGCGTATACAAACAAAAGGAAAAACTTATAAGAACAGAAATAAACAGTACAGGGTTTAACCGAAAGGGGAATTATAGTTCACAGTTGTTCACAGTGCTTTTCTTTTTCTCTTTTCTGGCTTGGCTCTTGGCTTGGCTCTTCTTCTCTTTTCTTGTTTTATCTAGTACCGTACCGGCTACCCCCCTACAAAGATGTAGCAACGGTGTTTGTGTGGTGAGGGCTTATATTGCTGAAGCCCCAGGTGCTGCTCGTTGGCCTGATCAGCATGGGGCATTCTGGGGTTTGGAGTTCCGGGCTGTAGTTCCCCCAGAACGGCGCTGCTGCTGCCGCCCTCTGCTGGCTGCAGGCGGAACAGCCCGGACCCATACAACATAAAGTTCAGTGGCTCTCGGTCGAACAAAAGCATTGTGTATCCGATTTGGTGTCTCTAGGTCGAGCGGAAGTGGGTTAAATGGGCATGTGTTTTTCGATCCTATTCATTCTCTATGGGAAAAATTTTTTCTTACTCGGAATCCATGCATCCGATCAAAAAGCTGTATACAAGCCTACATTGCTTTGCCATGCGTCTCCATTATAATAATAATAATAATAATAATAATAATAATAATAGCAGTGCCTCTCATTTATAACTCTTAACATTTGAAACAAATTGGCACAATGTTTTCTCTCATTGGGTCTTTTGATTCTTGACTTTTGCTTTGTTCCTTGTGTTGGTCTCTGGGTTGCCCTTTATGGTTGGGTTTGCCTTGTTGTCGACCTTTTGCGTGTTTTTGATGATGATTTTTGATGACGTGTTTTTCCAATAAACTTTTAATGCTCACTGCATCACATCCGAACAATGCCGAACCTTACAGTGGAACTTTATTGAGGAAGCTCCGTACCATCATTGACTCATTGTTCATATGACTTGTTACAATCACTTTCCTCTACTCTCTACTCATGTCATGTTTGTGTATGTCTACTACATTTCATATATGTACAGACTGAGAGTAAGAATCTAATTACTTGGCTAAAATCCTGTATGCATGACCACCTGAATAATCAGATAGCTGCAAAAATCTGATAATGATACAATTATAATTATTAAGTGCATGTTAATGCACTCAATGATTAACCAAAAGTGATAAATTAGGTCTGGGTCATTCGGCCTGCTAGACACCACTCTAATCACAAAGTATTAAATAGTTTAGACAATAAAGAGGTAGAAATAGACTAATTAAATGCAGTGTTATTTATTGATAAATGCAGAGTCAAAGGCAGTTCAGATTCAATACAGATTGAAAGGTGGGAAGGTGGAGATGGTCTGAGGCTTGTGCAGTTCTGCAGATTTAGAAATCAAATGCAGTTTAAAATTTTGTTTTTTAGTTTCAAACCTAAAATGAGAAACTAGAAAAAAGGATAAATGGGGCTTATCTAGCCAGAGGCCTTAAGGGCAGGTGCTTCAGCAACTCCTGGGGTCTATCTGTGCATGTCCCTGCAGGTCAAAGACATATTTTTGCAGTAAATGTATGCAGTTTAAAGCATTTATAAATAGTTGCCAGTGAAACCAGTATAATGACCACAGATCTACTTGTCCTTACACTTAGGATTAATTTTGTTATTATTGTCTACACAGCGAAAACACCCAGCTTTACTACATCTGTAAAGTTTAATTTTAGAGTTCACTTCTATCATATTCTCTTCCCACTGAGCATCATTTTTATCATGTTTCCAAATCTGCCTAAAAACAAAAGCCTTTGGACCTTTGTGGTTTCTGAACATCTTTAAAGCAGGGATGATGCTGAAAGGCTTATTGGGTGTTGAGCAAGTTTTCACACAGGGAGAGTTGTAGGTGTAGAAAATAACACAGCCTTGTTTGTCTTTTTTTAGGAGATCCCTCATAAGTGGGTCATGTAGAGCTTGGTCTGGTGGGTTAGACTGAATCAGCAGAAGGTACTCAGAGTGATAGTTGAATCTCTTCTTGGCTTCTTGACTTGGCTTTGGTTTGGCAGCAATCAACTGCTGACCTATGTAAACTCTGTTAGCACCATTCATGGCATCCTTCACTTTCTGTGTGTCATCATTTGGGAGAAAGTTCTCATCACGTTTTACAGGAGTTAAACATTTTTCAGCCGGGATATTTATGGCCACAGCATACTGTCCATCCCCATAACTAAACATGGAAAATAGAATACACAAATAAAGATGTCATTAGAACAACACAATGAACAAATAGTAGTTTTTTTCAAAAAACATCAGCGTATTTACAGACATTAATGGATCTGTTATCACAACGTGACAAAAGGTGGTGCTGGTTACATGGTCTTAACGAGGTTGCCATTACCTCGTTATTAAGGATGGTTGTCACAGCATTCTATAAAGTGCCACGCAGACCATAATGGAATTTATGAAAGATTCTAGGAGGTTGTGTCAACACTGACACTACTTAGAACACTGTCAGTATGTTGTCACTGTTGTCAGATAACCATGCCTGCTTGCCAGGATAGTGACTGAGGAGGCAGTTAAATGATGAAGGGTTTTTTCCCCATCCTGCAATTATTGGCATTTCAAAACCAAATAAAAAGCATTTATTTCACAGCGGGGGTGAAGACCAGCATTACATTCAGGTGTACTAGCACAATTTAGCAAATCAGAGTACTCGTCTGGAACCCTCTCCAACATGGACGAAGCTTGCGCTTCTTGTGCAATATTTTTACCAGCAAAACATTTGAATTTTTTATTACCCTGCATGTATGCCTCAGCACACTGTTTACTGCTCGGTAAATGTTGTGTCAGGTGTACTGAGCATCTCTCCAAAAATAATGTGTTTATAAAGCACATCTGTGAATGTGTTTAGTGTGAAAACTAAGTGTGTCAGGACAGCAGAGAGGATCATTGGATGTAACCTGCCATCACTTCAGCAGATCTACACCAGCAGGGTGAGGAAGCGTGCTGGCAAAATTACATCTGACCCCTCACATCCTGGACACCTCCTCTTCCAGACACTCCCCTCTGGTAGAAGACTGCGGTCCATCAAAACCAGCTTTTTCCCCAGAGCTGTAGTGCTCCTCAACCACAGTGGACACCTCCCACTGTAAACCTCAAAACATACAACTGAACTGTACCAAACCGGACTGAACAGCTATCTGCACTCTGCCTATTTGCACACCTGTACAGATGTTCTCATTCTGTAAATATTCAGGTCATGTGTAACTTTCTATTTTTCAACTAAATCTGTTTCACATCTCTCAGCTTTTTCAGCTCTTTATTACCTTTAGTACTTTTTACTTTTTAAATCTATTCCCTACCCTGTTTATTGTTTAGTGTAATTCTCCTTTAGTTTAATACTGTAAATAATCTGTGTTCTGTGTTTTTGTTACTTGTCATACGTGTTGCTCTTACCAAGACAAATTCCTTGTATGTGTAACATACTTGGTGAAATAAAGAGATTCTGATTCTGATTCTGATTCTGAAAACAGTTGCATTCAGATGGCAAAGCCTATTCCACAAAAAGAACAGAGGAGCAGCCTGTTCAGAACCGCATCACATCCACTGAACAGAGTCAAGAAACTAGCACCCTCTTTGATTTAGAGGGGAAAAGGTCCAGCAGGTTTTATGCTGAAAACAATTTCCGGGCTGGTACATATGTCAATGAATTCATGTTAATCTCTCCGTTGAATTTTTGTAGTCACAAATGTCAGTAAATCTGCGCTCACTCATTAAAAGTCAGCTGAAGTGGAACACGTTTGAACTTGACTGGTGTGGAAACTCTGGCGAGTCTGTTTGGATGAATAATTGGTACACTGTTTACAGCTCAACTGGAAGCCGTTTAATGCTGCTATTCTTTTTGGTAGGCAACTCAGAACACTTAGTTTAAACCTACGTACAGAGTTGTTTATTTGTTTCTGTAAAGATTACTGAAGCTGAAATCTTAACTGTCCAGTAGTTCCAGTGTCTGATTACATTTACGGCATTTAGCTGACGCTCTTATCCAGAGCGACTTACAGGGTTAATCATATTGCAGGTGGGCCAGTGTAGTGTTAGGAGTCTTGCCCAAGGACTCTTATTGGTGTAGCACAGCGTAGTCACCCAGACCAGGATTCAAACCCCAGTCTCCCACATGTGGAGGTGGATTCCAGGCAGGTAGTGGTGTTATCCGCTGAGCTACACAAACCATGATTACAGCTCTGCCATGCTGCTCACTAGCTGCATATTGAACATCTCCAACATAGTTTTACATATCGTCGCTGTCCAAAGAAAAACAAGTATCTCCAAAATGGCAACTTTACAGGAGAGGCCAAAAACCTCATTCAATTTTAATGTAAGTCAATGGAACCAGACGTCCTTTCGAGCACTTCTGGGCCATTTCAGTTGGTCCATTCATCATGCAAATCTCACACAGTGTAAACAGCAGCGGCTGTTTTCAAATGATGCATAAAAGTCAAAATGGACAAAAATGGAGATACATGTTTTTCATTGGACAGCGATGATAGTATTAATTAGGTAACATTTATTGAGGTAAATTACTACACTTAAGGTAAGATGATGCTAGCTTTGTATCTGCCAGCTTCTTGTTTATCATGTTATGTTTAAGGCACATCGTTGTAAGTGCAGCAACATTTAATACAAATCTAAAAATGTCAAATAAACTGAAGCTGGCACCACGGGTTGGAATTGCAGTTAGGTCTTCTTATGATGTAACTGAAGACTATGAATAGCAAGCCATAATACCATATGGCAGTGTGAACCTTGTTGAGACCACATAAACAGCACAATAACAACAACAATCGTTGTACTTTTGGATTTTTTTCTAATAGTTGAAACACATTAAATTCAGTTAAAAGGGAAAGTATTAACCATGGGTTTCATTAATCATCATTAGTGTAAAACCCAAAACTTAATTAAGTGCCCCTGGAATTATTTACCTTCTTTCAAAAAAACTGATAATCTCTTTGAGATTTTTGATATCTGCCCAGACAGGAGAAGAGAGAAGAGGTATCAGAAAGAGCCCTGTCAGTACTGTGGAACACACCTGTCCAAAACAAACACCATACATATCAAACATTACCCATTATTGAGTTTACAGTCTACAAGGGAGATGCAGACTGATGTGCATATGTCTGTTGTAAATGCACAAAACTAATATCGTGACAAGGCATGAAAGTAAATTGATATTTGAAAATAAAAATTCAGATTTGACAATAGTGTATATAATTAATTATTAATAAACAAGCAAACATAGCATTGACATTGTAATTATAATTGGGATACATTAATTGTCTAGTTTAAAAAAATAATTTAAAAACCATTAAAAACAAACTTCTGCGTAATTCAGCAAATTATATGTTTAATATGCTGTAGTGGTTTTTGTTGTGTTAACTTTAAAAAGTAAAAGTAACATTTAAGGTTAAGGTTAAGGTTGTTAACAACAGATCTTCGTTTTGATAACTTACTATTAGATGATTAACTAGCTAAAAAATATTCTTTCAAATCATTTTAAACTACATTTGAATTTAATTGCAAAGCTAATTACATTTAAAGGCGTCATAGAATGGAACACTATCATAGTGTAATTAGTAGAGGTTTGTACATAGAGCTGACCGTGAGCCTTAAACATTGTTGTTCCTTCTTCAAATACAAACCCTGCATCTACAGAATAGGATGGTACAACAACCCAATTGACTCAAATATCTAGGCCCTCCATAATTTACACTCAACAGCAGTGGATCAGCAACACTGAAAATGGCAGGTTATATTCAAAAATCTCATTGATAAAACACATAAGAATAACAAAAAAATATATATATATATTAAGTATTTTTTTAATATTTTCATATATATATATATATATATATATATATATATATATATATATATATATATATATATATATATATTAAAAAATAATAAAAATATACTTTTATCATCATCTAATGACTTTCACACAATAATTCGGCAAATGTTAAGTGCAGCTTATTGTGGTTTATAATAAACACTGAATTGTTCTTCATTGGTGTTTGGGTTATTGTGTAGAATCTTTTAGAATAAATGTTAATTAATAATGAATGTATATATTTACAACCTAAAGAAGTAGAAAGAAAATTAGATCTCAGTAACTCAGCACATTTTAATCACAAGTTTGTAGTACAATTGTAGTGAATTAGTCACTTTAATGGAAGGAACAAAGAAGGAAAGACAGTAGATTGATCAACAGATCGTTAAAAGGTCTAGCTTATAAGTACTAATTAGTCTTTATGTTTCTTATTATATCAGATCATCAGCAATGTAATATTGCACAGTTAATTAAGACGTAATAACAAAATGAAATATTAGTTAACAGTGTAGAAGACTGTCTTGGATGTACACAGTGATAATTTACATGCATTAGCCTATATGCAGTCGCTGTTCTAAAGAAAAGACATTTGAATATGCAAAAATGAAGCCAACTACACACTGATAACCTGTGTCACACTTAAGCTGATATAGCAATTTAACATTCCTTTGGCAAAAGTTACAAACAGGAATAAAGTATTTAGAATATTGCAGTAGCATTTGAAAATCAGAGTTTTATATTTAATTGCACAATGCTGCTGCTTCTTCCTGATACACATTTGTATCTGCTAACTCATCCTGCAGTTTATGTGGTAGCAAAGCTTCAACTCCAGAAAATACAGTTCAATTGGGATTGTTGTACTTGTATACAGCTTTTTGATCCAGTGTACATTTTTTGGATTTTTTTTCCCCTTTAAAAATGAATGGGGTGGAAAGGTACACGCCCATGTACTGTACTTCTGCTCGACCAACAGACACTGTTTTCTCAGGACAAAACCCCAAGGACAAATTCAGTGTTGGTCTGACCTAAACTCATCACTCTAATTCGTTTTTGGCCCTACCAAAACCCTGTTGTTTCCTTTACCCTACAGCCACCAAACTGCATGTACTCACTAAGGATATACCTCCAAACTCTAATCCAGATTCATACTGAATCACACTCCTCTACGTGTTGTTTATTCATCCCTCATTGCTCCTATAGAACCCCTTTTATTTTTAGACATCTAAGAAACACCTTAAACTATCTAATGACTTGGCATTTTCCTAGTTACTGCTGCAAATTATCTGTAGACATTCCTCCGGTGTCTAGTCTTTCCTGGACACTTCACCTCCACCTCACTGTCCACAATGTTATCTTTACATTATAACTAGTTTGCACTTTACATTACTCAAAGATGAAATGCTAGTTTGTGTATTACTTTATGTAAAGTGCCAGTTTTTATTTCTGATATACTAATATGCTACAAATTTGATTAAGAGCATGTTTCACTGTGAATTACAACCGAAGCTGATTTGGACACGCATATTCAAATATGCATAGACAGCTTCACTTATAAGCAACAAATACCTGTCATATTCTTTTCTTAATATCTTAAATGAAAACCAAATGTAGATCCTTAAACATCTGTAACAGGACAAGATGTGCAACTTTTAAGGACTTTTGGTTTAAATAAAACTGAATTGTTTGCTTTATTTGGTAGAATCTTTTAAGATAAACACAAATTTATAACACATGCATATTTTCTTCTTTACTTGAGGGAATAAATCACTAGTAGATTGAACTGAATATTAGACAAGTCTTGAATGTGTTTGTAGTGCAATTTGTAGATATCAACAGCATTAACTCCTGAGGAATCATCAGTTCTCAAATAGTTACTTATTAACAAAAGAGTAAAGGGTGTAATAATCACAGTTAGTACCCAATGTATCAACATTGGTAAATTTGTGCATCTGTAGAGCTGTGCAGATAACCGTTATGTTGCAGAGGAGTTAGTGTAATACAGTGAGTTAGTGTAATACTATATGCAGTCTCTCTTGTGAAGAAGACAGACATTTGAATATGCAAAATGAAGCCAACTTTCAACTACATAGCGATAACCTGATGTGCTGTCTGCGTAAAACATAGATTCATTATTATCATTGCTGCTTTCGAAACCAGTTCAAAAACTGAGAATGCAGAAATGTGTTTTTGGTCATTTCCTTACCTGTAGATTGGTAGATGAGATGATCAGATCATACTGCATGTCTTTTTATCTCCTTTCTTTCTCTTTGCTCTTTCTCTCTCTCTCTCTCTCTCTAATGTATGAGGTGTAGCTGTGAGGTGGGTCTGCTGCTGGCACCTCTTTGCAGTACATCAGAGTCAGACTTGCAGCTATTTTTTTTTAAACGATAGCAAACTGTGTCTAATTAGAGTTGTTTTAATGACTAGTTTGTGAAGGAGCCGATTGTGGAAAAACTGGGTAGTACCGAAGGGGGCACTACTATCTGCTGAGGTGAGTATTCGTGGTAAAACTGCCCCACTGAAGTGGTGGTGCTGGAAGCTGGACCTAGTGTAGACATGCTGGCTGATCTGTTTTTAGAAAGAAAGAAGCGAAGGGTGGGTTTAAATATCTCGGAGTGTATTACACCAAATCTTCTACATGATCAGCAGCCACTGACGGTGGACGACTTCTGGGACCTATAGCACGAGTTACCACAGGCTGTTCTCTATCTACCAAAAAAAGAAAGAGGCCAATAACTGATTTACTTAGTCCGCAAGACTGCTCCCTTTCACCTCCAGCTCATACAAAGACTCCTTAACGGCCCTAATGATTTGTTATGGAAAGCAGTGGCATGCTGGATTTTACATACCATCTCGAGAACAGGACTGGACAGAAGTCAGTGTTTAAGGTGCTCTAAAGTGCTGGCCTGGGTTGGATTCCTCAGCCAGGCAACCAAGGCTCGGGCTGCTCCAGTTTCTTGGAGATGTTTAATTGCCTGTAATTGTGAGTGAGTGTGTGTGAATACTGCATATTTGTGTATCTGTTCTGTGATGGACGGGTGACTTATCCAGGGTGATTCCTTCCTTCTGCCCATTAAGCACTGGGACCTTTTTCATTTGGTTTGGGTGGTTTATTACCACAATGGATTAAGCGCACCAGATTACACACAAGTGCTTGTTTACTGGTCACAAAATTTGCCAGGATTAAAGTGCTCATTGTAGTGTTCTCATTGTAGTGTCGTAACGCTGATTAAACACCAAACTAAACCATAGCCAATGAAGACGGAGTCGTAGTAAGGTTGACCATTTACTGTCACTCTTCCTCATTAACATGCAGGTGAAAACTGAAAACAACAATACAGAATATTCAGTGTCACTATACAAAGTTGGAAATATATGCTGTAAACATTGCTGTTCTGTATTACAGGTACGAGTAGCCATAGCCGCTAATATTGCTAATGCTTGTAAACTGCCTTTTAACAACATCCTTCTTAAACTTCTATAAACAACAATACATACGTTCAAGAAAAATGAGAAAGACAAGAAGAAAAACATTTTATGATCTACAAAACTCTTACTCCTTGTCTTAGTCCTAGTCACAGCAGTACTAATAAACCTTACGTGATATCTGCCTCTTCATAATTAATTTCTATATTTAAATATTTCAATTCTAGCCGTTGACCCACGTGCCATAATTAAACATGTTGCTTCACTTGTTTTATTGCTTGTCTGTTATTAGCAGCAGCTTGTGCCACAATATCTATATGAATGTGAGATGCATGCAGAACATGTGCACAGTCCAGCATTGATGAGCTCAGCTGGAGGTCACAGAAAGAGCTGCTCGAATACTGAATTTCTGTTTTCTTTAGCAGTGAATTCAACCAAGGTTTCTGAACAGTGACCAATTTGGACGTTGAGACAGTTTGGTACATATACCGAAACAGGTGTCAGCAATCACCGTGCACTATGCATGGACAGTGGTTTGGGGGAAAGTCCTACCCTGGAGTGAACGCCACTATCAGGTAACACACATGGCCAATGGGTCCATGTCTGCTCCATGTGGGCTCTCCACCCCCGGTGTCCCTCAAGGCTCGTGAGGTGTTCAGGTACTCTTCTCTTCTCAGCTTTACCAGTCTTTCGACTATTGGAGAAGTAATAATCACTTCTCACAGCTTTTTTTAGATCACTGCCTATGCTGGCATATTGTTGGGGCCTTTTCTCACAATCGTTTTGTTAACTTGATGATACGCAACTCATGCTTTCCTTCTCATCATCTGATATCACAGGTCTGCAACCAGCATCTCAGCAATGCCTGACCCACATGCAGATCATGGCATGAAAGCACACCACCTTAAGCTCACAATCCTCAGCAAGACAGAGACTCATGCTGTTGCATCCCTAGATGTCATACAGGTCCTCACCGTGATCTGCCATCTCCATCGGGAACTCCGTGAGTCGCCCAGACTGAGCAGCATGCAAGAAGTCTTGGAGTGATTCTGGGCTAGGGCGAGAGGAATCGTTCTCAGCTCATATGAGCGCAACCCTGACTTCGTCATGACATGATTTCCTACCTCTACAAAATCCGGAGGATATACGAACCTTCCAGTCTCTCAGCGATGGCCACCCAGCTGCTGGTCGCACACTCTCTGGGATCATTGCAGGCTTTAGGACTAATCCGCCACAACTCGCTCCTGTGCTGGTGGAGTGCTCATCTGGGCGTAGCATCTCGCCCTGATCAACTGCCACGTACCAGAACGGCTGAGCTTCCATCCGTCTCATCTTCAACCTTCCAAGTTTCACACCACGTGACTCCAACTGCTGCGCTCCCTCCATTGGCTTCCTGTCGTTGCCGCATCAGATTTAAACTACTGATCCTACAAAGCCAAGAATAGACCATCGCCTCCCTACCTTATGGCAATGTGAAGAGTCGAGCCTGAGTACCTCGAGCCTTTGGGGGAGATTCAAGTAAGCTCGACTCGAACCACTAGATCTGAGGACAAATTAAGACAGCGTCCAGACTCTTCTCTGTCCTGGAGCCCAAATTGGTGGAATGAACTCCCCTGGGCGTCAGTAAACAGCCAAGTCTCTCGGTCGGTTTTTCAAAACTCAGTGGGATAGACTGAAGACCCATCTCTACAGAATGCACTTAAGCGAATAAGCACTAGCTGACGTGTAAATTGTGTGTACCCCGTGGTGTAAATTTAATAACACTTTTTGTATTGCACTTATAATGACCTTGTCAATGTGTATGTGTGTTTTTGCACTTTATAATGATCTTTCTCTAGTAACCAGCACTGGCCCCCTGTTCGGGCAGTGTCTGAGCTCATGGTGAGTTTAGGCTCCTAGACTTCCTCTAACTTAACTAGAATATTTATCCACCAGAACACTAGAGCACGGTTGTCTCTCTGGATAAGAGCGTCTGCTCAAAAAAAAAAAAAAAAAAATAAAAAAA
>JAMWET010001433.1:0-30354 GCA_024036415.1 Prochilodus magdalenae | reverse complement strand
AATAAAGGAGAAGGAGTAAGATGTGGAGAAGAGGAATAAGAGAGTAGGAGGAGAAAAAGAAGAAAAATACAGAGGAGAAAAAGAAGAAGAGTAGTAGGGAAGAAGAAAAAAGAGGAGGACGAGAAGCAGAAGAAGAAAGAGCAGGAGAAGAAGAAAGAGCAGGAGGAGGAGAAGGGGAAGAAGAATAAAGATGAGAAGAAGGGAAGAAGGAAAGTAAGAAGAAAGAGGAGGAGGAGAAGAAGGAGGAGGGGAAGGAGGAGGAGGAGGAGGAGGAGGAGAAGCAGAAGAAGAAAGAGCAGGAGGAGGAGATAGGGAAGAAGAATAAAGAAGAAGGGAAGAAGGAGAGGAAGAAGAAGGAGGTGGGGAAGAAGAAGGAGGAGGAGGAGGAGGAGAAGAAAGAGGATGAGAAGGAGGAGTGTCTAAACTGTCTGGGGTTTAGCTCCATCATCCAGCCCTATGATGTTCAGCATGCTCAGCTGTGCTGCTGTGTTGGGTCTGCTCCTCTCTGATATCCTGCACGGTGCTGCTGGGTGCGGGATCTAGACTGTCTGCTCTGTGTGGACCCCCCCAGGGCTTACCTTCACCCCGACTCTGTCATCACACAGGGGGACTAATTCACACGCTGCACTGGCCCTCTCCGCCCGAACGACAGGATCCCCGGACCGCCTCCCGTGCAGCCTCTTGAAGTGACACGCGGCGCTGGCGGGGCTGGTTACGGCCTGGAACAGACGGACGGAGCGGTGTTTACCTACATCACGTTCACACAAGTGGGTCACGGGTATTTATAGAACCGCACGGGCGGCTGCCGAGTCCGGTGACCCAGTAAGAGTAAACACGGGCCTCCGCGTGTTCATCAGCCCTCACCTGGCTCCTCGCTGCATGCCCAACACATCTGCTCCTGGGGCCGAACGCCACCACGGCTCTGTGGAGGGGAACGTGTTAACAGGTCAGCAGTATTACAGCACCGTTACCGCACGACCAGGAGCCTAAACATGCAGCTACTTCCAGAGGAAGCAGGAGGAGGTGCAGAAGGAGGACGAGTACAACAAACTAAAAGGAGTAAAAAGAGGAAAAAAGTGGAGGAGGACAAGAAGAAGAATAATGAGAAGGAGGAGGAGGTGAACATCAAAGAGGAGTAGAAGAGGAAAAAGGAGGAGGAGGAGAAAAAGAGAAAAAGGATGAGGAGGAGGAGAACTCCAAAGAGGAGTAGAAGAAGAAAGAGAAAAGGAAAGAAGAGAGGCAGAATGATAAGAAGGAGGAAATGCAGAAGGATGAGGAGAACAAGAGAACAAACAGGAGTAAAAGAAGAAGAGGGTAAGGGGAGGAGGAAGGTGGAGGAGGAGGTGAACAACAAAGAGGAGTCAAAGAAGAAAAAAGGAGGAGGTGGTGGAGGAGAAATGAGGACAAGTAGAACAACAAAGAGGTGTAGAAGAAATGAGAGGAGTAGGAGGATAAGAAAGATGAGGAGACAGGAGGCTGAAGGGGGGAGAAGAAGCAGTGGGATGAGGAGGAGGCAGAATAGGAAGATGGACGAGGGGGTGAAGAAGAAGAAGGATGCAGAGGAGAAAGAAGGAGAAAGAGGAGGAAGAAAGAAAAAGAAGAAGCATGAGGAGTACAAAGAAGGAAACTGAGGAGGAGATGAGGGGAGGAAGAGAGCAGCGGGAGGAGAATGAAAGGATGAAAGGAGAAGAAGAATAAGGAGAAAGAAGAGGAGGAAGGGTAGAATGAGGAGGAGGATGACGACGAGTACAACAAACTAAAAGGAGTAAAAGAAGAAGAATGATGAAAAGGAGGAGGTGAACATCAAAGAGGAGTAGAAGAGGAAAAAGGAGGAGGAGGAGGATGTAAAAGATGAGGAGAGAAAGAGAAGAAGGATAAGGAGGAAAAAGGAGAACTACAAAGAGGAGTAGAAGAAGAAAGAGGAAAAGGAAGAAGAGAAGCAGAATGATGAGACGGAGGAAATGCAGAAGGAGGATGAGGAAGAGAACAAATAGGAGTAAAAGAAGAAGAGGGAAAGGGGAGGAGGAAGAAGGAGGAGGAGGTGAACAACAAAGAGGAGTAAAAGAAGAAAAAAGAGGATAGAAAGAGAAGAAGAAGGAGGAGGACGTGGAGAAGAAATGAGGACGAGTAGAACAACAAAGAGGTGTAGAAGAAGAAAAGAGAGGAGTAGGAGGAAGAGAAGGATGAGGAGACAGGAGGCTGAAGGGGAGAAGAAGCAGTGGGATGAGGAGGCAGAATAGGAAGATGGACGAGGGGGTGAAGAAGAAGAAGTGAGAAGGAGGTGAAGAAGAAAAAAGAAAGAGAAAGAAGAAGAAAAACATGCAGAGGAGAAAGAAGGAGAAGAGGAGGAAGAAAGAGAAAAAGAAGAAGCATGAGGAGTACAAAGAAGGAAAGGAGGAAGTAAAGGAGGAGGAGAAAAAGAGAAGAAGGATGAGGAGGAGGAGAACTCCAAAGAGGAGTAGATGAGAAAAAAGGAGGAGGAGGATGTAAAAGATGAGGAGAGAAAGAGAAGAAGGATAAGGAGGAAGAAGGAGAACTACAAAGAGGAGTAGAAGAAGAAAGAGGAAAAGGAAGAAGAGAAGCAGAATGATGAGACAGAGGAAATGCAGAAGGAGGATGAGGAAGAGAACAAACAGGAGTAAAAGAAGAGGTAAAGGGGAGGAGGAAGAGGGAGGAGCAGGTGAACAACAAAGAGGAGTAAAAGAAGAAAAAAGGAGGAGAGAAAGAGAAGGAGGAGGTGGTGGAGAAGAAATGAGGATGAGTAGAACAACAAAGAGGTGTAGAAGAAGAAAAGAGAGGAGTAGGAGGAAGAGAAGGATGAGGAGACAGGAGGCTGAAGGGGAGAAGAAGCAGTGGGATGAGGAGGCAGAATAAGAAGATGGATGAGGGGGTGAAGAAGAAGAAGGATGAGAAAGAAGAAGGAGATAAAGTAGAAGACGAAAAGGAGGAGGTGGTGAAGGAGAAGTGAGAAGGAGGTGAAGAAAAAAGAAGAAAAAAAAGATGCAGAAGAGAAAGAAGGAGAAAGAGGAGGAAGAAAGAGAAAAAGAAGAAGCATGATTAGTACAAAGAAGGAAAGGAGGAAGTAAAGGAGGAGGAGAAAAAGAGAAGAAGGAGGAGGAGAACTCCAAAGAGGAGTAGAAGAGAAAAAAGGAGGAGGAGGATGTAAAAGATAAGAAGAGAAAGAGAAGAAGAAGGATAAGGAGGAAGAAAGAGAACTACAAAGAGGAGTAGAAGAAGAAAGAGGGAAAGGAAGAAGAGAAGCAGAATGATGAGACGGAGGAAATGCAGAAGGAGGATGAGGAAGAGAACAAACAGGAGTAAAAGAAGAGGGAAAAGGGAGGAGGAAGAAGGAGGAGCAGGTGAACAACAAAGAGGAGTAAAAGAAGAAAAAAGGAGGAGAGAAAGAGAAGAAGGAGGAGGAGGTGGTGGAGAAGAAATGAGGATGAGTAGAACAACAAAGAGGTGTAGAAGAAGAAAAGAGAGGAGTAGGAGGAAGAGAAGGATGAGGAGACAGGAGGCAGAAGGAGAGAAGAAGCAGTGGGATGAGGAGGCAGAATAAGAAGATGGACGAGGGGGTGAAGAAGAAGAAGGATGAAAAAGAAGAAGGAGACAAAGTAGAAGATGAAAAGGAAGAGGTGGTGAAGGAGAAGAAGTGAGAAGGAGGTGAAGAACAAGGAGAAAGAAGAAGAAAAAGAGGAGGAGGAGAAAGAAGGAGAAAGAGGAGGAAGAAAGAGAAAAAGAAGAAGCATGAGGAGTACAAAGAAGGAAACTGAGGAGGAGGTGAAGGAGAGGATGAAAGGAGAAGAAGAATAAGGAGAAAGAAGAGGAGGAAGGGTAGAATGAGGAGGAGGAGAAGGCCTCCAGACCCCGGAGGTATGGAGGTATTTTGGTGGATGTCCCCTTTAGCTCCCTTTATTACGTGGTTGTAAATGGTGACTAATCGGGGCTCATGTTCGGGGTCTGGTTTATAACAGCAGTGATCAGTATGATGGTGATCCAGACGTCTGATCAGCTGATCCCAGAGGATCTACATCCTGACCTGAAGTCTACGGACCTAGATCTACAGTAAGCTCGCGCGGGTTGATCCCATGAACCCCGTCACCAGCCCCGAGGAGCAGCCTGCTGTCCACTCAGAGGAGAGCACGAGGCGGAATCAGCACCTGACCGCACGTGTAGCTCAAACGAGGCTAAGCTAACGGTACTCACGGCGTGCAGCGGTCAGTGTATTCGTTCGCCACCGTTTCGATCCCTCCGCTTTTCACCACGGCGATGTAGCAGTTCTGGAAGCCCACGTCAAAACCCACGACGGCCATGGCGACTTCCCTTACGGCAAAGCCGGACGAGGCTCAGTGATCTCGGCAGGACTTCCCCTGTTTCTCGCTCTAGTATCCCGGTTGCACAGCCGTGCCAAGCCGGAGACATTTATAGCTTTAGTCCGCGAACTTTCCAGAACTTCCTCCTCTTCTCCTCGCCGCTCACAGCCGGAACTCGTTTCTAGAGGTTTCCGACCAATCAGATTGCCACTGAGCGCGGTTACCACAGAAACCACGCAGCCACTGTAAACAACACGGAGCTGAGGCAGGTGTATTTTCCCGTTCCACCTTAAACAGGGCAACAGTTACTGTAACTGCTGCACCATTTAAGGTGGAACGGGAAAATAAGACGACCCAGCTTCGTCGGAATGTGACGGCTACAGGGTGTAACTGCTAAACAGTTTAAGGTGGAACGGAAATATAAGACGGCCTCAGCTTTGCCGGAGTGTAACTGCTTAACAGTTTAAGGTGGAACGGGAAAATGAACCGGCCTCAACTTCGCCGGAATGTAACTGCTAAACAATTTAAGGTGGAACGGGGAACTAAGCCGGCCCCAGCTGCTCTGGAATGTAACGGCTACAGAATGTAACTGCTATACAGTTTAAGGTGGAACGGGAAAATAAGCCGGCCTCAGCTTCCCCAGAATCCAGTTTATGAACTTTAAGGTGGAATGGGACAATAAGCCGAATTCAGCTTCACCGGAATGTAACTGTTGCACTGTTTAAGGTGGAACAGTAAATCCTGCCAGCTTCAGCTGTGTCAGAATGTCACTACCTCGCCGTTTTTAAGGTGGTCCAGGATAATAACTGAATAAAGATGGAGATGATTCTAATAATAACGAGGATGATTAAGATAATGACTAATGATGAAGAGACACATCTTTAATGGTAATTTATGGTAATGATGATGATGATGATGATGATGATGATGATGATGATGATGATGGGATTGCTGTTTAATGGTGAAGATTACATTGGTGATGATATGTAATTTAGACATTGAAGATGGTGAAGATGATGATGGTAATGTTTGATGATGAGGATGGTGAAGATAATGAAGATGATGATGGTAATATTTGTTGATGAAGATGATGAGGATGATGAAGATGATGATGGTAATATTTGATGGTAATATTTGTTGATGAAGATGATGAAGATGATTGATGATGAGGATGATGAAGATGATGAGGACAATGGTAATGTTTGATGATGAAGATGATGATGGTAATGTTTGATGATGAAGATGATGATGGTAATGTTTGATGATGATGAGGATGATGAAGATGATTGATTATAAAGATGATGAGGATGATGAAAATTATGGTAATGTTTGATGATGTAGATGATGAAGATTATTATACTGTTTAAGGATGAAGAGGATGGTAATGTTTGATGATGAGGATGATGAAGATGATTGATTATGAAGATGATGAGGATGATGATAATGAAGATTATGGTAATGTTTGATGATGTAGATGATGAAGATTATTATACTGTTTAAGGATGAAGAGGATGGTAATGTTTGATGATGAAGATGATGAAGATGATAATGTTAATGTTTGTTGATGAAGATGATGAGGATGATGAAGATAAGGATGATGAAGATGATTGATGATGATGGTAATGTTTGATGATGATGAGGATGAAGATGATGAGGATGATGAAGATGACTGATGATGAGAATGGTAATGTTTGATGTTGAAGATAATGATGGTAATGTTTAATGATGAAGATAATGAAGATGATGGTAATGTTTGATGAAGATAAGGATGATGAAGATGCCTGATGATGAAGATGATGAAGATATGGTAATGTTTGATGATTAAGATAATGAAGATGATGATGGTAATGTTTGAAGAGGTAGATAATGAAGATGATCAGGATGATGAAGATGATTGATGATGAAGATAATGAGGATGATGAAGATGACTGATGATGATGAAGATGATGATGATAATATTTGATGATGTAGATGATGATGAAGATGACTGATGATGAGGATGATGATGGTAATGTTTGATGATGAAGATGACTGATGATGAGGATGATGATGGTAATGTTTGATGATGAAGATGATGATGGTAATGTTTGATGATGATGAGGATGATGAAGATGACTGATGATGAAGATAGTGAAGATGATGATGGTAATGTTTGATGATGAAGATGATGATGATGATGATGATGATGATGATGAAGATGACGGTAATGTTCGATGATGATGATGATGATGATGATGAAGATGACTGATGATGAGGATGGTGACGCTCATGGTTTCCTGTATGGTAGGTATGTTAGTGTATGGGCTGACGCTAATCTGGGTAATGTACAGAGGCGATATGCTAATGAGCTGATAATTAGTAATCAGGCTCTGTGAAGGAGCGGGTTGGTTTACTCCTGAGTACTCGCCGCTCACTCCGTAATGCCCTGTGCTCTGTTACAGTGTCTGCTGTGGTGAATGGTTATGTATCAAGCAGGCCAGTTTCCTCAAACACGCTCAGCTTTTCATCTAGCTCCTCATCCGTAACGTGGTGCTGGAGAACCTCGGCGCTCAGTGAGGCTGAGTTAATCAAACTGAATCCCTTCATTCCTTACAGTGTAGTGGCATGTAATCTGTCTTAGTCCAAGTGTCCCAGCATTCACTAATCATCAAACGAGAACCTGCACCCAGCAGAGTGAAACCTAACGGGTAGATTTAACCTCGAGAGACATGGCACTGATGAAGGACGGGTCGTATCTCTGTACCTGACTGACCCAACACCACCATTACAGTCATCCTGTTAGTGCAGCACCATCGGCAGACGGCTGCACCACGCAGGACTACATGCACACAGACCGTTACCACGCCTGTCCTTAACACCACGTCACCGTCACCAAAGACTGCAGTGGTGTCGTACCAGACTGTCATGGAGTGACTCAGAATGGCAGCGGGTCATCTTCAGTGACGAGTCCCGCTTTAGTCTTGGTGGAGACGCCCAACGAATCCGTGTGTGGAGGCACCGTGGTCAGCACCAAGTCCATGCCGAGACGTCTGGCGTGTTGGGTTATCTGGTAAACAACCCTCTTTGTTCTTTAGTGGTCAGGACCCCCACAGGACCACCAAAGAGCAGGTATGGTGTGGGTGGTGGGTCATTCTCAGCACTGCAGTGACACTGACGTGGTGGTGGTGTGTTAGTGTGTGTGGTGCTGGTGTGAGTGGATCAGACACAGCAGTGCTGCTGGAGTGAGAATCGTCCACCGACCAAAACTATCCAGCCAACAGCGTCCTGTGGGGCGGCGTCCTGTGGGGCAGTGTCCTGTGGGCAGGGTCCTGTGGGGCAGCGTCCTGTGAGGCAGCGTCCTGTGGGCCAGCGTCCTGTGGGCAGCGTCCTGTGGGGCAGTGCCTGTGGGGCAGCGTCCTGTGGGGCAGCGTCCTGTGGGCAGGGTCCTGTGGGGCAGCGTCCTGTGAGGCAGCGTCCTGTGGGCCAGCGTCCTGTGCCCACTGATGAAGGACTAGAGGATGCCCAACACTGCACTGTGCAGCAGCAGATGAGCTATCGTCTCTGACTGTCCATCTACAAGGTGGAGCAGCAAGGTAGGAGTGTCTAATAGAGTGGACAGTGAGTGGACACAGTGTCTAAACACTCCAGCAGCACTGCTGTGTCTGATCCACTCACACCAGCACCGCACACACTAACACACCACCACCACGTCGGTGTCACTGCAGTGCTGAGAATCACCCACCACACAGTGGGTGTAGCTATAAGGAGGTGGTTGTAATGTTATGGGTGGATGTTGACTGTTGAATTGTGTACATTTGGGTGGATCTCCCCTTCGACCTGTAATCTGCAACACGAGCTCATAGCAGGATTCAAAGGTTCCCACAGACCAGCAAACGGACTCATACCGTCGACACCAGGACCAGGAGAGCGTCCGGGACTCTGAGAGCGGAACTGTGCTGATGTGTTTTATTCATATGGGAATTTTAATCTGGGAATATTCATGGAATTTAATATCTAAGAGCGTAACAGGTAAACAAACAGGCAGGTGAAGCCCAGCTGGGAGCAGGATCCACAGGCAGCGCAGGGGGGCTGCCTCTGCTTCCATGGAGGCTCAGTCCACAGCGCCTGACCCCGGGTAGGGTGGCCACAGGGGGGCGTCACCGAGACACGGAGCGTGTTTATATCCCCGAACAGGAAGCGTGCCTGGAAGAGAGCGCGAGAGAGAGTGGCTCTCCTCCTCCTCCTCCTCCTCCTCAGCAGGCTGGAAGAGAAGAGAGACTCTCCGGAAAGCAGAGCGCTCAGTTTGCTGTGGGCTGCCCGCGCCGCCCGGACTCCGAGCCGCTATGAGCCGCTCCGTCTCCTCCCGCCTCGGATACAAGGCAGCTTTTATGTTCTGGTCACTCGGTGAGTCTTTCTTTCTGGGTTTCCTCCTCCGGTGCAACTTGGCGTGTCTTGCTCCGCGAGCTGTCGGCGGCGGTCGCGCGCGAGAATCCGCCGACCGAGCGGCGAGCAACTTTGCATGACGTGCCGGATCCGCTGACGGCACGGCGCGAGCCGAGTTACCGTGTTAACTTTGAGCCAGGACTCGCTTTAAAGGGGAAGTCCACCGGCTTCCCAGAATACCCGCGTAGTTGGGGGGTAGGATGTGAACGGGGCTCGTGCAGAGAGGTTTGGTCTGAAACGCTTCGTTCCCGAGGAAACGTGGCGAAGCTGCGCTGCTAACAACGGTGGTGAATGGAACCAGACGTCCAGCTCTCTAAACTCCCTCACAGAAAGTTACTGCACGAGATGGTTAGGAGTGTGCTGCCTGATAGCGATGGTCACTGATGTGTTTTAAGCCGTGTATGATTATGCATGCATGAGGGATGTTCCCCAAGAAACCCTCCATATATATATATATATATATATATATATATATATATATATATATATATATATATATATATATATATATATGTGTATGTGTGTGTGTGTGTGTGTGTGTGTGTGTGTGTATATATCACCTGGTGGTTCTGATAGTGAATACTATGTGTGTGTTGTGTCTATATGTGAGACCCCTGGTTCCCACCACCATTGTAAAGAACATCTGAACCCTCTCACACCAAACCCACCCTGAGTCTGTCTGTGTACACCCCAAACACACATATACAGGAATTTTGGAAATATGGGTGGGATGTCCCTTTCAGTGTTAGCTTGCTGTGATTATAAGATGTCATTTTAATGTTTAGTCACCTAACCCGTGTCCAGAGGGGTCAGGATCGTCCACGCCGCCCACATACAGTGTGACCGGTTCTGATTCTAATAACTGGGTTTACAGTAAACCAGGCTTTAAAGGGGAAGCCCACTTATTTTTGAAATTTCTATCTGATTGAAAGGTTCTGATGTGAGCAAAGTCCATACAGAGTGGTTTGGTGTGAAACGCTCCACCCTAGAGTGTTCTAATCTCGTCCTTTGGCGTATGTCAGAAGTGTTCACAGTGGTGGTGGATGGAACCAGACGTCCACCTCCTCTAAAAGCCCCCCATAGAAAGTTGCATGGATGGTAATGAGTGTGCTGCTGATGGTTCTGGTCACTGTTGCATTTTAATCAGTGTATGATGTGAAGGCTGTTCCCCAAGAACACCTTTTGTAAATGCGGTAAACTCACCTGGCGCTTCTGATGGTAAATAAATGAGCCCCTGCTTGAGTTGTAGAGAAGGCAACACCTGGTTACCACACCAACACCCCTGTAAAGAACATATGAACCATCTTACAGCAAACCCACTGTCAATCACTCTGTTTACAACTAAAACATTCAGTTATGCAGGAATTTTGAAAATATGGGTGGGGTTCCCCTTTCAGTGTTAGCTTGGCGTGCCTGGACTGCGACCTGCTTATCTCCGCTGCAACGTTTAGCCAGGTTATACACAGTAGCAGCGCACAGCCTGCCCACCTTTACTGAGAAGAGTCCGAACACTCAACTAGGCTTTAAGGGAAACTCCACAAAATGTAAAATTCCGTTACTGCATCATTAAATGGTAGGGATGTAATCAGAGTGGATGTAAGCAGGAACGGTTCACAGTGGTGGTGAAGGTAACCAGACGTCTAAAAGCTCCCTCACAGGAAGTTCCTACAGGAGGAGGTTCTGAATACGCTGCCTGATGTCTGAGACGCTGTTTATGATAGTGTGGAGAAGATCTCAGCCTTAAACTCCATTCATGGTGGAGGGATACATGCTGCAGGGCGCTGTGAGGTCAAATAGTCCCCCAAAGGAACTTGCACCGCACACCGAACCCTCTCTCACTCACTCTGTACACACCTCACACCAAACCCGCTCTCACTCACTCTGTACACACCTCACACCAAACCCGCTCTCCCTCACTCTGTACACACCTCACCCCAAACCCTCCCTCAATCACTCTGTACACACCTCACACCAAACCCTCTCTCACTCACTCTGTACACACCGCACACCAAACCCTCTCTCCCTCACTCTGTACACACCGCACACCAAACCCGCTCTCCCTCACTCTGTACACACCGCACACCAAACCCTCTCTCACTCACTCTGTACACACCTCACACCAAACCCGCTCTCACTCACTCTGTACACACCTCACACCAAACCCGCTCTCACTCACTCTGTACACACCTCACACCAAACCCTCTCTCACTCACTCTGTACACACCTCACACCAAACCCTCTCTCCCTCACTCTGTACACACCTCACACCAAACCCTCCCTCACTCACTCTGTACACACCTCACACCAAACCCTCTCCCTCACTCTGTACACACCTCACACCAAACCCTCTCTCCCTCACTCTGTACACACCTCACACCAAACCCTCTCTCGCTCACTCTGTACACACCTCACACCAAACCCTCTCTCCCTCACTCTGTACACACCTCACACCAAACCCTCTCTCACTCACTCTGCACACACCTCACACCAAACCCTCTCTCCCTCACTCTGTACACACCTCACACCAAACCCGCTCTCCCTCACTCTGTACACACCTCACACCAAACCCTCTCTCCCTCACTCTGTACACACCTCACACCAAACCCTCTCTCCCTCACTCTGTACACACCTCACACCAAACCCTCTCTCCCTCACTCTGTACACACCTCACACCAAACCCTCCCTCACTCACTCTGTACACACCTCACACCAAACCCGCTCTCCCTCACTCTGTACACACCTCACACCAAACCCTCTCTCCCTCACTCTGTACACACCTCACACCAAACCCTCTCTCCCTCACTCTGTACACACCTCACACCAAACCCTCTCTCCCTCACTCTGTACACACCTCACACCAAACCCTCCCTCACTCACTCTGTACACACCTCACACCAAACCCTCTCTCACTCACTCTGTACACACCTCACACCAAACCCTCACTCACTCTGTACACACCTCACACCAAACCCTCTCTCGCTCACTCTGTACACACCTCACACCAAACCCTCTCTCCCTCACTCTGTACACACCTCACACCAAACCCGCTCTCCCTCACTCTGTACACACCTCACACCAAACCCGCTCTCCCTCACTCTGTACACACCTCACACCAAACCCTCTCTCACTCACTCTGTACACACCTCACACCAAACCCTCTCTCACTCACTCTGTACACACCTCACACCAAACCCGCTCTCACTCACTCTGTACACACCTCACACCAAACCGTCTCCCTCACTCTGTACGAACCGCACACCAAACCCTCTCTCGCTCACTCTGTACACACCTCACACCAAACCCTCTCTCCCTCACTCTGTACACACCTCACACCAAACCCGCTCTCACTCACTCTGTACACACTTCACACCAAACCCTCTCTCCCTCACTCTGTACACACCTCACACCAAACCCTCTCTCCCTCACTCTGTACACACCTCACACCAAACCCTCTCTCCCTCACTCTGTACACACCTCACACCAAACCCTCTCTCCCTCACTCTGTACACACCTCACACCAAACCCTCTCTCCCTCACTCTGTACACACCTCACACCAAACCCTCTCTCACTCACTCTGTACACACCTCACACCAAACCCTCTCTCACTCACTCTGTACACACCTCACACCAAACCCTCTCTCCCTCACTCTGTACACACCTCACACCAAACCCGCTCTCACTCACTCTGTACACACCTCACACCAAACCCTCTCTCCCTCACTCTGTACACACCTCACACCAAACCCTCTCTCCCTCACTCTGTACACACCTCACACCAAACCCGCTCTCCCTCACTCTGTACACACCTCACACCAAACCCGCTCTCCCTCACTCTGTACACACCTCACACCAAACCCTCTCTCCCTCACTCTGTACACACCTCACACCAAACCCGCTCTCCCTCACTCTGTACACACCTCACACCAAACCCTCTCTCCCTCACTCTGTACACACCTCACACCAAACCCTCTCTCCCTCACTCTGTACACACCTCACACCAAACCCTCTCTCCCTCACTCTGTACACACCTCACACCAAACCCTCTCTCCCTCACTCTGTACACACCTCACACCAAACCCTCTCTCCCTCACTCTGTACACACCTCACACCAAACCCTCTCTCCCTCACTCTGTACACACCTCACACCAAACCCTCTCTCCCTCACTCTGTACACACCTCACACCAAACCCTCTCTCCCTCACTCTGTACTGTCTCGTTCTGCTGGAGTACAGAAATATCCCCGGAAAGGTTTTATTTGTGTGTGTGTTTTTCCCCACTCTTCCGAAAAGGGCTGATTTTGCCGCAGGTCTCGGAGGATAGACGCGCAGTCAGCTTCGCCACCTTATCGCTGGTGTTTCAGGAGGAGCTGCGTGGCTTTTTTTTTTTTTTAAGTTTATTTATTTATTTATTTTTTGAAATCCGAGCGTTTGCGGAAAAAAGGAAAGCTGTGCCGGAACGTCACGACTCTGCTAGGGGTCGTCTTTTCATTTTCAATTTTCCCCTCTTTCAGGCGGGTTGACATTTCTCGAGCGCTAGTTCGCACTGGCGCCCTACTTTGTGCAAACCTTTCATTCAGCACTGCGTTGCGGATTTGTAGAGAACGGGATCCGGAATCCTGCATGATCAAGGCGCTTTAGAATTCCGTCTTTGCCTCCTTGTTAAGGAGTAAAGGAGGTATCAGAGAGCGGCCTTAAGCAAAGTCGAGGAATAATGACTCGCGGAGAGGTACAGGGAGACGAACATTCGCTTCCCGGTCGTGGTGCGACAACAGCTTTAATTAACGGTGCTGAGAAGGCCGGCATTCCCATCAACATCTGAGGGGAAACAGCAGGGTTCCTCTCGCTGTGTCTGTCTCCCTAAAGGCCGTGTGTCTCTTCAGGGGTTTTGTTGAGGAGTCAGAGTCAGAGGGACCTCACTTTACTACACTCACCATCAAAGAACAGCTAGAAAGAAACCTGGTGTGCAGGTTAGACATGGTCAGACATGCTAATGATTCAAGTTCCTCACTCGGCTGTGCATGTGATGTAGGCAAGGACGGGTCTTACCTCTGTACCTGACTGACCCAACACCACCGTTACAGACATCCAGCAAGCAGTGGTGTCCTCCATGAGTTCTCCTGTTGGTGCAGCACCATCGGCAGACGGCTGCACCACGCAGGACTACATGCACACAGACCGTTACCACGACTGTCCTTAACACCACGTCACCGTCACCAAAGACTGCAGTGGTGTCGTACCAGACTGTCATGGAGTGACTCAGAATGGCAGCGGCTCATCTTCAGTGACGAGTCCCGCTTTAGTCTTGGTGGAGACGCCCAACGAACCCGTGTGTGGAGGCACCGTGGTCAGCACCGGGATGAACGGTCTGTAGTCACACGTCCAGAAGGCTTGGTGTCCCTCCACCTCCACCCCTACCGCACCATCTGCAGGAACTGTGTGAGGGTGTTCAAGCTGCATGGGATGGATTGTCACAGGACACCATCAGGAACCTCTACAGCTCCATACCGAGACGTCTGACGTGTTGGGTTAGCAAACACGGCGGCCCGACGCCATACTGAGAGACAGACTTCTGTATGTGTAGCTCAATAAATATTGATCATATCAGTCTAAATTTATCATCAGTTATTGATCCTCGTAACCCAACACTTCCCAACACTAATCCCAAACCCACAGCCCCTTCGGGGTGCAGCTGTTCTACCGATGACGTAGGCGGTAGTACCTTCAGACTCCTGCAGATGGTGCTGCACAGGGCTGTAAACCCCTGTGGGGTGTGAGTGACAGTACCCATAGATTGGGAAGAGGTGCTACAGTGCAGGGAATGTCTCGTTCCATGTGTGGAAAATGGCTCCAGAGCAGATGTTAATGATTGGCTAAAAGGAGGGACTGCATGTGGGCGTGGCCAAAGACCATATGTGAAGGAAGTAGCTGAATCTGCAGGTGTATGGAAGCGTACGGTCATACGGGTCTACCAGCAGTGGATACAATCCCAGCCTACAGGGAATTCTCCTCGGAACTGTGCCAGGGAAGGATCCACCACATCTGGACCACCTGACCAGTTCTTTGTTGTAAGAGTGTCTGAGCTTTAGTCACAGGTGAGCTTGTTTTAATACAACAGCCCACCTTGACTGTTCCTGCCGGCCGAGATATGGAATACTCCATCACAGGCTCCCACAATAAGGCTCCGTTCCCGGATCTCTCCCAGTGAGACGGACACAGGCAGGCCCGGATATGTAATGAAAGGTTTTAGGAGCGGTGCTTTCTGTGCTCGTACATGCAAATGCTTCACCTAATGGCTTTTGTAATGGTGCCTTACTACCACTCGTGGCATAATGGAGAGGAGAAGTGATGGACCCCACAGGCTTCCATTAAGCCTGTCCCGACACATTGCTTCCTGAATGGATATTAATCCGCTTCTGTTCTTTTAGCAGGTGAATAATTGCGGGGCTAAATGAGCGTTCGGATAATGCACAGGAATGCGATGGGAGCTCGTGCGGGGAGTGTGCTGCAAGCCGGCGGCGCCGTGAAATCGTATTGGCTGTGGGAATGCAGCTCTGTGTTGCTTATCAGCGAGCGGCAGGGTTGGGATTTGGCTTGGGACCGAAAGCCGCGGGGGAACGCAGACAGCCCAGGCGTGTGACGAGTGAAGGAGCGCTCAGGTTTGAGAGTGATTGAAGAATTTGGGTTGTCTTCCGGCACAGGCGGATCGCAGACAGGCGCCACTGCTTACCTGCGCTCTGAAGTTCAGTACAAGCTGGATTTGATGTTTTATCTGTCGGTGGCGCCGTGTGGCGCATGCAAGTGTCTGTGACAGCTGGAGCCATAAAGACCGAGGGGAGGCCCAGCCCGACCCGGTACGAGAGGGCCTTTAAATAAATTAGCTCGATGGAAATCTAATGTGAAGCACTTCCTCACCTTTTGATGGCATCACTGTGGCGGGCTCTTCTCCCTACACTGTCCCACAAAGAGCTCATCATTTATTAAAGGCCTGGTGTTCAGGGGCCGGGTTTAGTCTTACAGTACAGACTGTAGTGTTGGTGTACAGTAACTCAGTAAGTGTAATGTGTTAGTGTGCTGTAAGTAGTGTGTCGGTGTACGGTAACTCAGTAAGTGTAATGTGTTAGTGTGCTGTAAGTAGCGTGTCGGTGTACAGTAACTCAGTAAGTGTAATGTGTTAGTTAGTGTAGCTGTAAGTAGCGTGTGTTAGTGTGCTGTAAGTAGTCGGTGTACGTAAGTAACTCAGTAAGTGTAATGTGTTAGTGTGCTGTAAGTAGCGTGTGGCGTGTCGGTGTACGGTAACTCAGTAAGTGTAATGTGTTAGTGTGCTGTAAGTAGCGTGTCGGTGTACGGTAAACTCAGTAAGTGTAATGTGTTAGTGTGTGTGTAAGTAGCGTGTCGGTGTTAGTGTACGGTAACTCAGTAAGTGTAATGTGTTAGTGTGCTGTAAGTAGCGTGTCGGTGTACGGTAACTCAGTAAGTGTAATGTGTTAGTGTGCTGTAAGTAGCGTGTCGGTGTACGGTAACTCAGTAAGTGTAATGTGTTAGTGTGCTGTAAGTAGCGTGTCGGTGTACGGTAACTCAGTAAGTGTAATGTGTTAGTGTGCTGTAAGTAGCGTGTCGGTGTACGGTAACTCAGTAAGTGTAATGTGTTAGTGTGCTGTAAGTAGTGTGTCGGTGTACGGTAACTCAGTAAGTGTAATGTGTTAGTGTGCTGTAAGTAGTGTGTGGGTGTACGGTAACTCAGTAAGTGTAATGTGTTAGTGTGCTGTAAGTAGTGTGTGGGTGTACGGTAACTCAGTAAGTGTAATGTGTTAGTGTGCTGTAAGTAGCGTGTTGGTGTACTGTAACTCAGTAAGTGTAATGTGTTAGTGTGCTGTAAGTAGTGTGTTAATGTACAGGAACTCAGTAAGTGTAATGTGTTAGTGTGCTGTAAGTAGCGTGTTGGTGTACAGTAGCTCAGTAAGTGTAATGTGTTAGTGTGCTGTAAGTAGCGTGTCGGTGTACAGTAACTCAGTAAGTGTAATGTGTTAGTGTGCTGTAAGTAGCGTGTCGGTGTACAGTAACTCAGTAAGTGTAATGTGTTAGTGTGCTGTAAGTAGCGTGTCGGTGTACAGTAACTCAGTAAGTGTAATGTGTTAGTGTGCTGTAAGTAGTGTGTCGGTGTACAGTAACTCAGTAAGTGTAATGTGTTAGTGTGCTGTAAGTAGCGTGTTGGTGTACAGTAACTCAGTAAGTGTAATGTGTTAGTGTGCTGTAAGTAGCGTGTTGGTGTACAGTAACTCAGTAAGTGTAATGTGTTAGTGTGCTGTAAGTAGCGTGTTGGTGTACGGTAACTCAGTAAGTGTAATGTGTTAGTGTGCTGTAAGTAGTGTGTCGGTGTACGGTAACTCAGTAAGTGTAATGTGTTAGTGTGCTGTAAGTAGCGTGTTGGTGTACGGTAACTCAGTAAGTGTAATGTGTTAGTGTACTGTAAGTAGTGTGTTGGTGTACAGTAACTCAGTAAGTGTAATGTGTTAGTGTACTGTAAGTAGCGTGTTGGTGTACAGTAACTCAGTAAGTGTAATGTGTTAGTGTACTGTAAGTAGCGTGTTGGTGTACAGTAACTCAGTAAGTGTAATGTGTTAGTGTACTGTAAGTAGCGTGTCGGTGTACAGTAACTCAGTAAGTGTAATGTGTTAGTGTACTGTAAGTAGCGTGTCGGTGTACAGTAACTCAGTAAGTGTTATGTGTTAGTGTGCTGTAAGTAGTGTGTTGGTGTACAGTAACTCAGTAAGTGTAATGTGTTAGTGTGCTGTAAGTAGCGTGTTGGTGTACGGTAACTCTTTTTTAAGAGTTGGGATTAAGAATGGGAGGTCATATACGTGTGAAGGCAGACGTGCGAATACTTTCGCCATTATACTGCATCATTCCGCACCCCTGCTGTCCATGT
Organism: Prochilodus magdalenae; assembly: GCA_024036415.1. Classification (NCBI taxonomy): domain Eukaryota; kingdom Metazoa; phylum Chordata; class Actinopteri; order Characiformes; family Prochilodontidae; genus Prochilodus; species Prochilodus magdalenae. The sequence goes on along the minus strand of JAMWET010001433.1, from coordinate 12,693 downwards.
TTCCGTAATGCTGTTGTATCAGGAGGGACGTCTTAGCGTTAAGAACAGTCAACCTTTACAACGAGAGCGACCTTGTCAGCTGCTGCCCGTATACCCTCAGGTGGAGGAAAGGGCTCTCCGAGATCCGAGGCATCCTTTTCCTAATCTAGTAATAATCCCAGGATCCGTATTCATAGCTTATTAATCTCCCTCAGCAGCACAGGAACGCGTCTTTGTAGCCAGTGAGTCATGCAAGCTTGCAGGTCAGTTTAAGTGTCGGTCAAGCGTTACCTGCTGTTGCTGTTATGGAATGCGATGAAAAAGAAATTTCCTGGATCGCCGGCACACACTGAGGAATTTCAACCACCAACACGGACATTTCAGCACGGCCGTAAGCCAGCAGCTTGCCTTGGCACCCAGGACTGAGCAAGTAAAGGAGGATATGTTTGTATCAGGTGTGGTGGTTTTAATGCACGATGCTCATACATGGACCAGTCAGCCATAACATTAAACCCACCTCCTCGTATCTCCACTCACGGTCAGCTCCACTGACCGTACAGGACACTCTGTAGGTGTACAGGTCCGGACTGTAGTCCATCTGTTTCTCTGTGTACTGTATTACCCTGTTCTTCAATGGGCAGGACCCCCACAGGACCACCACAGGGCAGGTATGATGTGGGTGGAGTATCATTCTCAGCACGGCTCTGCTGACCTGTAAAGATGCTGGGTCTGCTTTCATGGCGTCTTGGTTAGATTACTGTGGCTCTCTTTTTAGAGCTCTTCACCCTCTTGGGTGCATACAGAACTCTTCACTGCCTCACTCACACCAAGCACATACACACCCCACCCCCCCCAACCACACCATCGCCCATCAGCTAGCCGTTGCAGAACACAGCCGGTATAATACCCTGCGGTTGACCTTTAAAGCCCTGCATGGCCTTCACCCATCGATCTGTCCGCTTATGCCCCATCACGCAAGCTAAGGTCATCCGGTTCTGGTTCTGTGGCTGTGCCCAGGTTCAGGCTTTGCTCTATGGGTGGCAGATCCTGTAGTACTGCTGCCTGCACCGTGTGGTACTCCTTACCTTCATCTCTACACTCTTCTACCTGTCTTTTCATCTTCAAAGCCCAGCTGAAGCTCTTTTCTCAGAATACTTTCGTTGTGTGTTTTTTTTTTTTTTTTGTAGTTACTTGATTTTACTTAACTCTATATCATTATTTATGTATTAAATACAATATAATTAAATTATACATATATATATATATATATATATATATATATATATATATATATATATATATATATATATATATATATATATATATATATATATATATAAATTTAAATTATATATAAATTTAAATTATATATAATTTAATTTAATTATATTGTATTTAATTCTATAAGCTCACATCAGTGTTCAGACACTCCTACACAATAGAACTGGTGAGGTGGTGCAGATGTGGTGGAGGCCTTCCCTGGCACAGTTCCGAGGAGAATTCCCTGTAGGCTGGGATTGTATCCACTGCTGGTAGACCCGTATGACCGTACGCTTCCACACACCTGCAGATTTAGCTACTTCCTTCACACTATGGTCTTTGGCCACGCCCACATGCAGTCCCTCCTTTTAGCCAATCATTAACATCTGCTCTGGAGCCATTTTCCACACATGGAACGAGACATTCCCTGCACTGTACCACCTCTTCCCAATCTATGGATCCCGTCACTCACACCCCACAGGGGTTTATAGCCCCATCATCCTCGAGCCTGAAGGTGCTACCACCTTAAACACACAAGGGGACTCGTTTCGTGTGGGGTGACCTTACACTTACACAGTTCATCATTAGTACATGAGTGAAGTCCCCCTCCCACCCTGACCGGTACTCCTCCTCCAGCTGATTTGTCCAGGTTAGGTGTGTTCAGGTTCTGATGTTGAGCCACCGTTACTAGGTCTGAGATGTACTGTGTAAGATGCTAACCAGACTGATCAGCCGGTCCGTGAATCTCAGTGCTGGTGTCTTGTGAAGACCGCTCCACCTCAAAGCAGTAACATTCCGGCACCTGCTTCTTAAGTCGTTTGCCTCCTACGTGCGTCCCACGCGTCCTCACCTCTGACCGGCAGATACTTCAGGAAATGCATTCATGTTTCAGTGCCAGCTGGTCCACAGCTTGTTTTGCCCACGAGACCCCCCTGCCCAGGAGCCCAGCATCATTTAACAGCTGACAGCCAGACAGTTCCTCTGGCGGTACCGGAGGAAGTGCAGCGAGCTGTCTGATCCATGTTAGACCGAACCTGGCTTCACACTAGCAGGCGACGAAGCGACCGATAGAGTCCAGAGTTTCTCAGCTTTGTGGAAATGAGTTATGACGTGGTGAAGCAGCATTGTAAACAGTTGACTCAGTTGTAGACATGGGGGTCCGAGGACCCCAGCTTTTTCTGTCTGAGCTGTTTGATTCATTTGGTTCCAGTTCTCAGCAGTGTGGTGGTAAACACGGAAGACAAGCTGTGTCTTATCTGCCGCAGGAGGAGGAGGAGGCGTCTGCGGCTGATACGCTGAGTTGCAGTTCTCACACCAATGGAGAAACACAGTGTGCTAGCAGGGGGCTCCATGTTAGCTAGCTAGCTCACCTAGCTGAGGTTAGCAGCAACTAGCAGAGCCAAACTGACCCGTTACAGATACTCTGTGGGGTTTTTAGGGTGTTACCTGCTATGAAGTCACGTCTTCCTGTTTCAGTTATCAGGCTTGTGGGTCAGAAAAGGGCTGAAGAAGATGGCTAGCTATCTAGCTAAGGCGGAGCTAACGCTAGCTATATTAGCTTTAGCTGGGCAGCACATAAACAGCTAACCACCGGAACTTGAAGATGCGGGTTCATAGCTAGAATCACCCTGTAAACCCAGAGTCCAGTCAGGGGTCTCCACAAAGGGCCAGTCTGGAGTTAGCCAGTGGGAGCTAACGTTAGCTAGGTGCGCTAGCTGTAGCTAGCTAAGCCCACTGCCACCAAACTGAGTGTCCTCGTTGGTGTAGGACTGTAACTCAGCTTATCAGCTGCAGCCGGTTCCTCTTCTCCGCTCAGAGAAAGATCTAGAATGATAACCGAGTGGGTTTCTGGACTGGATTTAAACTACACTGAACACAGAACTGCAGCCGCTCAGTAGAGGTCTGGACCTGGACGTGTTCACAAGCGGTTCGGAGTGAAGGACCGGAACCCTGTTTAACCCACAGTGGAGCTGAATAAACATGGAACCACTGTGAGAAGGTGTACTGAAACCTGAACTGAAGTGGGACGGTGTGAGTGAGCGCGTTGGTGGGTGTTTTTGCAGGGTGGGTTTACTGATGAAGGAAGGGAAAAGTGAACATCCAGATCCCGAGCTTAAAAATGGATACCTACCCAACGAACGGATATCCGGGAACCTGGATACTCGAGTTCAGGCCTACAGCCTACGTTACCATAGCACAGTAATCCTTTGGATTAGGTTACAGTTACAGTGTTAATGGGGTTATCAGTAATCTGTAACTGAACACATTTACACAGGAACCCTTCCAGACCCCAGTACAGGTGCGTGTGTTGGCGGTAAAGTGGTGTTAGTGTGATTTCCATTAAAACGATATATGGATGAGATGGGTGTGGGCGCTATGGGGCATGAGGAGCCCGTTCTCCTCCATCCTGTGTTTTATGTTTTGAATGTAGCTGCGTCATCCGCCGAACAGCTGATCTCTTCTTAACACGAGCGCCCGATAAGAGCCAGCTGTTATTACCCCACTGAGGGAATCGCGGTGCCTTGAGTCAGTGCTGCAGACTCTGTTCTACAGTGTGGCCTTGATATGGTAATCAGACCTGTTGTGGTCAGGATGGGTCATCCTTTGAAGCCTGCCTCGCCTTCAGTTCTCCCCGCTCGTCCTCCAGAACCAAGAAGACAGCAGCGTGCTGGAGACCTGCTGTGGGTTCAAGGAGGAGTGAAGCTCTTGGTTATGGTTAGTTTAGCCTCGTATGGTGCAGGGCAAAAGTTCGAGATTTACATTTAACAGAATTAGACAGAAGCCTGAAAAATTCATTACAGTGTAGGTGTAGCCTGCCAGTCTTTAATTTAGGGGGTCTACTCCGGAAACCCACCACTCCACCCGTATTCAGCCTCTCCAGCACTAACAGCTAAACACACAGCCCTCCGCTCTACTCCAGTAAACCCACCACTCCACCCGTATTCAGCCTCTCCAGCTAAACACACAGCCCCACGCTCTACTCCAGTAAACCCACCACTCCACCCGTATTCAGCCTCTCCAGCTAAACACACAGCCCCACGCTCTACTCCAGTAAACCCACCACTCCACCCGTATTCAGCCTCTCCAGCACTAACACCTAACCACACAGTCCTCCGCTCTACTCCAGTAAACCCACCACTCCACCCGTATTCAGCCTCTCCAGCGCTAACCGCTAAACACACAGCCCTCCGCTCTACTCCAGAAACCCACCACTCCACCCGTATTCAGCCTCTCCAGCGCTAACCGCTAAACACACAGCCCTCCACTCTACTCCAGAAACCCACCACTCCACCCGTATTCAGCCTCTCCAGCACTAACCGCTAAACACACAGCCCTCCGCTCTACTCCAGAAACCCACCACTCCACCCGTATTCAGCCTCTCCAGCGCTAACAGCTAAACACACAGCCCTCCACTCTACTCCAGTAAACCCACCGCTCCACCCGTATTCAGCCTCTCCTGCACTAACAGCTAAACACGCAGCCCTCCGCTCTACTCCAGAAAACTCACCCCTCCACCCGTATTCAGCCTCTCCAGCACTAACCGCTAAACACACAGCCCTCCACTCTACTCCAGTAAACCCACCACTCCACCCGTATTCAGCCTCTCCAGCGCTAACAGCTAAACACACAGCCCTCCGCTCTACTCCAGTAAACCCACCACTCCACCCGTATTCAGCCTCTCCAGCGCTAACAGCTAAACACACAGCCCTCCGCTCCACTCCAGTAAACCCACCACTCCACCCGTATTCAGCCTCTCCAGCGCTAACAGCTAAACACACAGCCCTCCGCTCTACTCCAGTAAACCCACCACTCCACCCGTATTCAGCCTCTCCAGCTAAACACACAGCCCTCCGCTCTACTCCAGTAAACCCACCACTCCACCCGTATTCAGCCTCTCCAGCGCTAACAGCTAAACACACAGCCCTCCGCTCTACTCCAGTAAACCCACCACTCCACCCGTATTCAGCCTCTCCAGCGCTAACAGCTAAACACACAGCCCTCCGCTCTACTCCAGTAAACCCACCACTACACCCGTATTCAGCCTCTCCAGTGCTAACAGCTAAACACACAGCCCTCCGCTCTACTCCAGAAACCCACCACTCCACCTGTATTCAGCCTCTCCAGCACTAACAGCTAAACACACAGCCCCACGCTCTACTCCAGTAAACCCACCACTCCACCCGTATTCAGCCTCTCCAGCGCTAACAGCTAAACACTCAGCCCTCCTCTCTACTCCAGTAAACCCACCGCTCCACCCGTATTCAGCCTCTCCAGCGCTAACCGCTAAACACACAGACCTCCGCTCTACTCCAGAAACCCACCACTCCACCCGTATTCAGCCTCTCCAGCACTAACAGCTAAACACACAGACCTCCGCTCTACTCCAGAAACCCACCACTCCACCCGTATTCAGCCTCTCCAGCACTAACAGCTAAACACACAGCCCTCCGCTCTACTCCAGAAACCCACCACTCCACCCGTATTCAGCCTCTCCAGTGCCAACAGCTAAACACGCAGCCCTCCGCTCTACTCCAGTAAACCCACCACTCCACCCGTATTCAGCCTCTCCAGCACTAACAGCTAAACACACAGCCCTCCGCTGTACTCTAGTAAACCCACCACTCCACCTGTATTCAGCCTCTCCAGCGCTAACAGCTAAACACACAGCCCTCCACTCTACTACAGTAAACCCACCACTCCACCCGTATTCAGCCTCTCCAGCTAAACACACAGCCCTCCGCTCTACTCCAGTAAACCCACCACTCCACCCGTATTCAGACCAGCTAAACACACACAGCCCTCCGCTCTACTCCAGTAAACCCACCACTCCACCCGTATTCAGCCTCTCCAGCGCTAACAGCTACACACAGCCCTCCGCTCTACTCCAGTAAACCCACCACTCCACCCGTATTCAGCCTCTCCAGCACTAACAGCTAAACACACAGCCCTCCACTCTACTCCAGTAAACCCACCACTCCACCCGTATTCAGCCTCTCCAGCACTAACAGCTAAACACACAGCCCTCCACTCTACTCCAGTAAACCCACCACTCCACCCGTATTCAGCCTCTCCAGCGGTAACCGCTAAACACACAGCCCTCCGCTCTACTCCAGTAAACCCACCACTCCACCCGTATTCAGCCTCTCCAGCACTAACAGCTAAACACACAGCCCTCCGCTCTACTCCAGTAAACCCACCCATCCCACCCTAAACAGCCACTCCAGCACTAACAGCTAAACACACAGCCCTCCGCTCTACTCCAGTAAACCCACCACTCCACCCGTATTCAGCCTCTCCAGCGCTAACAGCTAAACACACAGCCCCCCGCTCTACTCCAGTAAACCCACCACTCCACCCGTATTCAGCCTCTCCAGCACTAACAGCTAAACACACAGCCCTCCGCTCTACTCCAGTAAACCCACCACTCCACCCGTATTCAGCCTCTCCAGCACTAACAGCTAAACATGCACTACTCCGCTCTACTCCAGTAAACCCACCACTCCACCCGTATTCAGCCTCTCCAGCGCTAACAGCTAAACACACGGCCCTCCGCTCTACTCCAGTAAACCCACCACTCCACCCGTATTCAGCCTCTCCAGCACTAACAGCTAAACACACAGCCCTCCGCTCTACTCCAGTAAACCCACCACTCCACCCGTATTCAGCCTCTCCAGCGCTAACAGCTAAACACACAGCCCTCCGCTCTACTCCAGTAAACCCACCACTCCACCCGTATTCAGCCTCTCCAGCACTAACAGCTAAACACACAGCCCTCCGCTCTACTCCAGTAAACCCACCACTCCACCCGTATTCAGCCTCTCCAGCTAAACACACAGCCCTCCGCTCTACTCCAGTAAACCCACCACTCCACCCGTATTCAGCCTCTCCAGCACTAACAGCTAAACACACAGCCCTCCGCTCTACTCCAGTAAACCCACCACTCCACCCGTATTCAGCCTCTCCAGCACTAACAGCTAAACACACAGCCCTCCGCTCTACTCCAGTAAACCCACCACTCCACCCGTATTCAGCCTCTCCAGCGCTAACAGCTAAACACACAGCCCCTTCGCTCTACTCCAGTAAACCCACTACTCCACCCGTATTCAGCCTCTCCAGCGCTAACAGCTAAACACACAGCCCTCCGCTCTACTCCAGTAAACCCACCACTCCACCCGTATTCAGCCTCTCCAGCACTAACAGCTAAACACACAGCCCTCCGCTCTACTCCAGTAAACCCACTACTCCACCCGTATTCAGCCTCTCCAGCTAAACACACAGCCCTCCGCTCTACTCCAGTAAACCCACCACTCCACCCGTATTCAGCCTCTCCAGCACTAACAGCTAAACACTCAGCCCTCCGCTCTACTCCAGTAAACCCACCACTCCACCCGTATTCAGCCTCTCCAGCACTAACAGCTAAACACACAGCCCCCCGCTCTACTCCAGTAAACCCACCACTCCACCCGTATTCAGCCTCTCCAGCGCTAACAGCTAAACACACAGCCCTCCGCTCTACTCCAGTAAACCCACTACTCCACCCGTATTCAGCCTCTCCAGCGCTAACAGCTAAACACACAGCCCTCCGCTCTACTCCAGTAAACCCACTACTCCACCCGTATTCAGCCTCTCCAGCGCTAACAGCTAAACACACAGCCCTCCGCTCTACTCCAGTAAACCCACCACTCCACCCGTATTCAGCCTCTCCAGCGCTAACAGCTAAACACACAGCCCTCCGCTCTACTCCAGTAAACCCACCACTCCACCCGTATTCAGCCTCTCCAGCTAAACACACAGCCCTCCGCTCTACTCCAGTAAACCCACCACTCCACCCGTATTCAGCCTCTCCAGCACTAACAGCTAAACACACAGCCCTCCACTCTACTCCAGTAAACCCACCACTCCACCCGTATTCAGCCTCTCCAGCTTTTCTGGTGAAACTCATTATGAGAACAGACTTCGTGTCTACATCCAAATAAAGTTTAATAAAATGAATAAATAATCGGAATGCCGTATATGATGCGCTAGGAGCCCCTCCTCCACTGTTGATCTAGTGGTATTTTTAATCCTGTGTTTGATTCGCTGTTTATCACGAGGAGTTTCTTGTGATCCGCGGTCTCTAATAAACAGGCTCTTCTTTTATCTGACATTCACAGTCTCATTAGTGCTTTATTTGCTTCCTCTGTTTGGAACCAAGAACAAAGCTAACGTGGAGGAGACCTGGCAGTAGCATCGGCTTTGAGGCACGAAGAGGCAAGCATGCGTGAACAACAAGTTTGGCTGCCAGGACGGAGCCTGAGTGACTGCTTGCGTTTCAGCTCAGATTGATGCCGTTCTCGAGTGAGACGGAGAACAGGAGACGATAGACTGCTCTGTAACTCCTTTCTATGAATTAGGTGTCTATAATGCGTTATAAGCACATTCATGAAGATATATATAAAGCCTTGACATAAGCCTTGGTAACTGTGCATAAATATTCATAATCATGCTCATAAACTCTTATAACATGTCAGTTTCATTGCACAGAGTGTTATAATGCGTTATAATGCATGTATTTCTCCTGTTATGAACATTAGTTATGAAGTATTATAACACTTGTTTGATAATGTTGTGTTCATTGTGCTCTATGAAGATCCACGGTGAGGCCTCTACTCTAACTCCGCCTCTAATGTAGCATTATAAGCACTTATAACAAAGAACGCTTATAAGCATTATTTGTAGACTTTGTGATGTCATTAATCAGTTAAAGCGCTATATGAATGAATAGTGTGTAACCCCTCCACCAGCACCAGTGACAGCTGGGACTGGACTGGGCATGGACTGGACAAGGTTCTGGATGTAGCCACATCAGTGTTCAGACACTCTTACATCAAAGAACTGGTCAGATGGTCCAGATTTGGTGGAGGCCTTCCCTGGCACAATTCCGAAAAGAATTCCCTGTAGACTGGGATTTTATCCACCGCTGGTAGACCCGTATGTCCAGTGACCTTTGTAAACTTCAGGACTTGAGTCTCCTCAATAATGTAGGCAGGAGGAATCTGTCATTTTCACTGTGAAGCCTTTTTTTACTGATTGTGAACATTTATGTCCAGTTGGAAAGGCTTATGTCAAGCATTATAAAGCATTATGAATGCCTTATGGATCTGTTATAATATACCTGTAATGCATTATGGATACCTGATGATAAATGGAAAAATTTTACAGATTTGTTTTTATAATCCAGGCATGGGAATGATGAGAGGATCAGGCTCGTCCTGCACCTGAGGTGGCAAAGCAGCCATTCCGAGGAATTTTTAACCGATTCAAAAACAAAGGAAGCCAGGTGTTGATCCGGGCCGGGCCTGACTTTCTGTTCTGGCCAATAATTTTCATTTCAGTGCATGCAGGAATCCGGTAGCTGGCATTACAGAATTCCCAGTTAGCTTTCTCCAAGCACGTTGAGCGGTTCTGTGCAGGGAGAGTAGCAGCAGTTTGGAACAATGTTGTTGTTGTCGTTGTCGTCGTCGTTGTCGTCGTCGTCTCCGAGGATTCACAAGCTTGGGTTGCTTGATGGAGAGGAAGACCTGTCTTGCTGGTGGAACTGGCTACTACCAAATTAGCGAGGAAGTAGGTAGGCACACATCACGGTAATCGGATTTGATCACACCGTGCTCGGTTAGTAAACAGTTGGTCTGATGAAGCTCCATCCCTGCACGCAGATGGTAGGGTTAGACCTTGGTGGTGTAACCGTCTGGGGCAGTCACGAATCCGAATCCCGTATAACACTTTTGGAACAGGATATCCGCAGCATGAAAGCACTTCTCCACGGTCTTCAGGAACTGCATGATGCAATCAAATGAACATGGACCTGTAGAGATGCTAACTGCTATCTGGCTAGAGCTGTCCATGTGAAGAGACATACGAGTGTGTCAGAAATCACGTCCACATTCACTACAGGAGACCCCACGCGCCTATCCCGCAGGGCAGTGCTGCATTCTTCAGCTTTCATGGGATACGGGGTCATGGGACCCACCAGAGTGCATCAGTTAGGACCACCACAACAGACACAGCGCCTCACCTGGGCCCATAAGGGTTCCTAACTGGACCCTAGAGACCTGGCAACAATGTGCAGGCTGGTGGTGGGTACATACTGGCGTGGGGTGTGTTCTCATGGCGTGGGTTGTGTCCACTGGTCCACCTGAACACGACATTGACGGGTGCCCGCTACGTTTTACTGCCTGGTGACCATTTACAGGCCTTCATGGACTTCATGAAAGCTAGGTCATAGACTACCTATCCGTCCGGAAGCTAATGAAAAGCGCTCTGGTGAATGTGCTTTGGAAGATCCTCGTGTGCACAGTGACCCGGTGCAGCTCTGTGAGCAGATGTCTGTGTTATATATTATTCATCCTGCAAAATAAACCATTTCAACCAAAACAAAGAAGGAAAACATGACGGACTGAACAGAGCACGGAGGTAGGAGCAGCGCTGACCGCTGGGGCATCCAAACTGTGGGATCTCGGAATACAGTAGCAGCTCGATATGGTCACACCGGTCCAGCCTATATATACACAACACCAAATTTCCTGATAAGGTACTGGTTCATTCCTACAGAACTGCTGCTCTGGAATTCCAGGGGGTTGGGTTGATGAGCTTGCTGCTCTGGTATTCCAGGTGGTTGGATTGCTGTGTTGCTGCTCTGGTATTCCAGGTTGCTGCTCTGGTATTCCAGGTGGTTGGGTTGATGGGTTGTTGCTCTGGTATTCCAGGTGGTTGGATTGCTGTGTTGCTGCTCTGGTATTCCAGGTTGCTGCTCTGGTATTCCAGGTTGCTGCTCTGGTATTCCAGGTGGTTGGGTTGCTGCTCTGGTATTCCAGGTGGTTGGGTTGCTGCTCTGGTATTCCAGGTTGCTGGGTTGTTGCTCTGGTATTCCAGGTTGCTGGGTTGCTGCTCTGGTATTCCAGGTTGCTGGGTTGCTGCTCTGGTATTCCAGGTTGCTGGGTTGCTGCTCTGGTATTCCAGGTTGCTGGGTTGCTGCTCTGGTATTCCAGGTGGTTGGGTTGCTGCTCTGGCATTCCAGGTGGTTGGGTTGCTGGGCTTGCTGCTCTGGTATTCCAGGTGGTTGGGTTGCTGCTCTGGTATTCCAGGTTGCTGGGTGGTTGGGTTGCTACTCTGGTATTCCAGGTTGCTGGGTTGCTGCTCTGGAATTCCAGGTGGTTGGGTTGCTGCTCTGGAATTCTAAGTTGCTAGGTTGCTGCTCTGGTATTCCAGGTGGTTGTGTTGCTGCTCTGGAATTCCAGGGGGTTGGGTTGCTGCTCTGGTATTCCAGGTGGTTGGGTTGATGGGTTGTTGCTCTGGTATTCCAGGTTGCTGGGTTGCTACTCTGGTGTTCCAGGTTGCTGGGTTGCTGCTCTGGAATTCCAGGTGGTTGGGTTGCTGCTCTGGAATTCTAAGTTGCTAGGTTGCTGCTCTGGTATTCCAGGTGGTTGGGTTGCTGCTCTCGAATTCCAGGGGGTTGGGTTGATGAGCTTGCTGCTCTGGTATTCCAGGTGGTTGGGTTTGCTGCTAATGGTATTCCAGGTTGCCTGGGTGGTTGGGTTGCTACTCTGGTATTACAGGTTGCTGGGTTGCTGCTTCTGGAATTCCAGGTGGTTGGGCGTGTTCCCCTGGTCTCTGGAATTCTAAGTTGCTAGGTTGCTGCTCTGGTATTCCAGGTGGTTGTGTTGCTGCTCTGGAATTCCAGGGGGTTGGGTTGATGAGCTTGCTGCTCTGGTATTCCAGGTGGTTGGGTTGTTGGGTTGCTGCTCTGGTATTCCAGGTGGTTGGGTTGTTGGGTTGCTGCTCTGGTATTCCAGGCGGTTGGTGGGCGTTGCCAGGTAGCTGGTGGTTGCTCTGGTGTCCTGCTGGTTAAAAGGGTGTTATGGACGTGTGCCATGGTGATTTAAGGTGGTGCCTAAATCTTTTCTCACCTGTCTCCCCGCTGTTCCCCGTCACTATCATCGGGAAATTCCCAGACCAAAACACCGGCCATGTTGGGATGACCGTCCAAAAATCCGGGCACTACTGCCCGGCAACACTGTACATCACACAGTAGCTCCATACGAGCACACCATTCCCAGACCAAACACCGCGGGGACGGGGTGAGCTAGCGGCCAAAAACCCGGCACAGGAAGAAAAAATCCGGCACAGGAAAAAGATTAATGGGATAACAGTAGTGTCACAACTAGTTACTAATGGCACTGTCTCGCCTCCACTCCATCGCTCCTACTGCTCCCCCACTGTCTCACCTCCATCACCTCCTACTGACCCATCATCGCCTCCTTACTGCTCCCCTACTGCTCCCCCACTGTCTCGCCTCCACTCCATCGCTCCTACTGCTCCCCCACTGTCTCACCTCCACTCCATCGCTCCTACTGCTCCCCCACTGTCTCGCCTCCACTCCATCGCTCCTACTGCCCCTCCACTGTCTCGCCTCCA